>OY992539.1:54279581-54573719 GCA_963921195.1 Pegoplata infirma
TTAAATATGATTTTGTTTACACAAAATAAATAAACAAATACACATAATTTTAATTAAACTTAATGTATAAACATATAAATATTTTTCTGTACAACATTCACAGAGCTTCATATAATGAAATCTTTTTTTATTGAAAACAAGTAAGAAAATTATTATCAGTGAATACCGACCATATGATACCCTACACCAGTGTTTCCCAGAAAAAGAGACCAAAGTTCAAGAATGGACCGATTGGATCTATCTTTTGTCAAATCTTTAATAAGTGTAAGAAACACTCACAAATCAAATTTGAGTGAAATGGGCTTCTATTTGTTGCCAATAAACCGCTTTAACTGAATATCGGGCGAAATTTTTATATGGGGCCTAAGTCCAAAAATGGTCAATTTATAATCCGATTTGATTATGTCCTCGTTAAATGCACACAAACAAATTTTTAATAAAATTTTTTCTTTTTTCATGAAATTTGATAGATGTATGAGAGATGTATGAGAAACCGGGAAGGTGTTTTTTATGGGGGATACAAGAAGAGCTGGTCCGATTCCTTTAAAATTCGGAAGGGTTATTTGTAGTGTCCGACCGAATACACCTTTATGTTGTAAAAAAAAGAAAAAAATAAAACTCGACTCGGCGGGATACTTAAATGCATGAGAATGTTGTCTAGAATGATTTTATTTTAAGCAAAAAATTTTTTTTGGACATTTTTGTAAAAAAATATATTTTAGAGTGTACATTTTTTTCGACCGAAAATTTTTTTTTAATGTAAAAAATGTTTTTAGTTGCAAAAACACTTAGTAAAATGTTTTTGTGGCTTACTAATGTGATTCAAAGTTAGTTTAGTGTGTTTTTCAACACGTGAGCACAAATAATTCGGTATTCGGCCAAAATTGTGGCCGAAGCCGAATAGTGGCCGAATAGTGCTTTTTGGCCGAAGCCGAATATTCGGTCGGACACTAGTTATTTGTGAAGACACGTTTACCTGCCAAATTTCGAAAGGATATCTATTATATCATTTGAGACAAAATTAAAGACGACCATTGTACGGGGTCTAGGTCTTAACATGGACCGATTTTTTCCAATTTCAATAGGCTTCGTACTTGGGTCAAGAGTGGAATAAATTTAAATCTACTCAAAAAGTTGTTTTGAGTCGATCGTCATACTAAACGGTGGGTCTAGGATCAATATTTCGAGTAGTTACAAACATTAGCACAAACTCATTATACCCTATACCACAGAGTGGTTTAGGATATAAAAATAAGCCAAACGTTATTACCCTGTTTTAAAAGAGCTTTCAGTCATCTCTAACCAAAAAAAATACATAACAAAAATTTGGAAAAATTTCCTCCAAAATAGTTCTCGAATTTTCCTAAAATTTAGTAAAATTTTACTTAAATATGGGAAATTTTCCAACTACTCTCTATTTTACTTTAAAATATTTAAATTACGACTCTAAATATTTTAGTTTTATATATGGCCTCATCTAAACGAGCCCTCTTTTTAGACTCCAAAAATAAGTTTAATAAAACCATCGGCAAATATTCAACCAAAATACTTTGTGGAGTATTTAGCTTTGTGGAGAGTTTTTGGAAGGCTCTTTTTTAGCTCCAAAAAAATTTGTTTTTTGACAAAAATTTTTTGATAATAAAAATATTGTTTCATATTTGAATCCTTTTGGACTCTGAAAATGTGCACCAAAAAACAATTTTTTCTTTGAGTTTTAAGGAAGTCTTATTTTGAAACGCTCTAAAATTTGTTTTAATTTTAAGTATCCCACCCAACAAACGTTGAAACGCTCCAAAATAAGAAAATTATCAAGGCTTGAGACATTTTCTCACAAAAGTGACAGGTATTTTTATATGTTAGGTGTTATGTTTGTGATAGATTATTTAGTTCCGTAACCCATCACAGGGCTGGTTCCACTCCCTAAGGGTGCTCCCATAAAAAGATTACATTTTTATAAAACTGCTCCTACCGCTCTAACTGTCCCAATGGTGCCCCTAAAGGGGTCAAATGTATGACCGACCCTTATTATTTTTTTCACCCCAACACACAATTTGTAGTGTCCCACCGAACAAATGGGACTAAAATCGTTATTTGATCGGAATGCGGCATTTGGAAGCACAATTGTTTTTTCGGGCACAAATATTTTTTATTATTCATTGTTTAATTCTTTTAATATTCTGAGCGGTAAAAACAATGATAATTATACACAAATAATGTTCTGTGAGCTCTTTCTTTTTTTTTTTTGTTAAAAAAAATGTATGTGCGCTCTGTATTTTTAAATATAGAACAGTAGTCTTATAAGTGAATAATTAAAAAAAACGCAAATAAATTTATGTACTTTTTTAAAAAACCTGTGCAGAATCAAACTTAATTAACAAAATAAACAGTAAATTGGAACAGAAGAGTTTTGTTTATATTTTTTTTTTTTTATATTTTTTAAAATCTAAAATTTTGCAAATCCTCTCAAATTTAGACTGTGTATTCTACACTAATTTAAGATTTAACAAAAGATAGATCCCATCGGCACATGCTTAGACTGGGACCCATTTTCCGGTAAACACAGGTGTAGGGTATCATATGGTCGATCTTGATCGACTATAACTTTCTTATTATTATTTTTTTTTTTTTCGCAAATGGTCGATGCTTTGTGGATAATTCTGAAACGATCAAGGTCTTTAAAGCGTGAGATAGAGCCAGAAACCTTTAAAAAGTCTTGGAAAAATGGGTTGAGAAGATGCATGTGATGTGAAAGTGAGCATCTGATAACAGACTCAACGTTAACCTAAAAAGACGGAAATACTTTTTACTAGAAAGATTTGAATCGGGGGAGTTGAAGTGGCACTATCACCTCATGCGAAATTTTTACGAGTGATTTTGCACAGTAAGCTCTCTTGGAAAATCAACACGGTTGAGAGAATAAAAAAGGCTAACAATGCTTACTACGCGTGTAAAAAAACTTTCGGTATGACCTGGGGTTCAGAGCCCAGAGTTACGTATTGAATTTATACTTAGTCTTGTATAAGGCATTTGAAAAGGATGCGATACTAAACCAGTTTAAAAGACTTTTAACGGCTTATGGGACGTAGCATCCACTCCGATTGGGTACCTCCAAAACATGCACAGAAAGAATTGAAAACTAAAGTCAATCAACAAAAACGCGGATTCAATTAATTTTTTAATTGAAACTCCTCCGATAAAGAAAATTGTTATATCAATCATCAAATTGTAGGTGATTAATTGATTTTTATTTCAATTAATCATTTTTTCGATTTTGATCAAAAATTTGATTGATTTTTTACTTACCCCCCTATTCTAAGAAAATTGTCATCTATAATAAATGACAAAACTATAACAAGGCAAATTTTCTATGTAAGTATCTTCACAATTAGCGAATTTTGCAAAACATTTTTCATGACAAAGGCTTTGCCAAATTGTATTTATGTATTTACACATTTTTTGAATCAATAAAAATTATTAATATCGCGAGAAATCAAAATACAAAATTCTATAACAAATTGTTATAATGACAATTTTTTCTAGAATAGGGGGGTTAAAGTCAATTAAAATAATGATTGATTTAACAAATGAATTTCACGCTTATGGAAAAATTATGAAGAAATTCATGTTTTTTGCTTTCCAATATGTTGCCGACAATAAAAAAAAGTAAACCCGTAGTATAAAGTATATTTTTGAATTAATGTATTCAAATAAATTGAAGCGACAAAAAATCTGGTATGTTGAAAATTTGTAATTTGATAGTTAAAGAAAATAACAAAAATGTTGATCAAAACAATAATTGACTCATTTAAATTTTGTTGATCAATAGATTTAATTGAAATTTTCTAGCCAATAATTTTTTGTGTGTGCATTTTTAACACGTCAACAGATTCATCAGATGTTGAAAAACGTTTATATTATGTTCGGGAATAAAAAAACGATGAGGTGCCAAATCAGGACTAAACGGCGGAAAAAATACCCATTTTATGATGATGTGGGCGAGCTCGCATTATCGTGGTGGAGAATGATCAGTATTTGGCGGTTGGTTTTTCTTATTTCTCCGAAGACTTCTGGAAAACACATGTGTGTGTACCATTAGACTGGCATTTTTCTGTATGGCCAAAAAAATTTTCCTCCAATTTTCAAAGTCCTGGCATTTTTTTATTCTACTAGGACTAAAACGGATGTTGTACAAATTTGAGGTCAATCGGATTAAATAAACCCGTAGCGCCCGGCGATCAAAGTTTTGGATTTTTGAAAAATTAAAAAAATAAAAAATTTAAATTTGGTAATTTTGATGCGGTGAGCACGAATATCAAAAAAAAAATTAAAATCGGTCGAACGGTTTTCGAGATATCGCCATTTGAAGTTTGCAAAAAATGGCGGTTTTTTTATACGTTCAAGAAATTTTTTAAAAAACATCACAATTTTTTTTCCTCGGCCATTTCATAGAGCTTAAGACAATCTTTCATTTAAATCTAATTTGAGCCAAATCCGATCATTTTATCCCGTGGCACCCTTCGGTCAAAGTTTTGGATTTTTGAAAAATTTCCACCAAAAATCCAAAACTTTGACCGAAGGGCGCCACAGGATAAAATGATCGGATTTGGCTCAAATTAGATTTAAATGAAAGATTGTCTTAAGCTCTATGAAATGGCCGAGGAAAAAAAAATTGTGATGTTTTTTAAAAAATTTCTTGAACGTAGAAAAAAACCACCATTTTGGGAATGTTTTTGGAAAATTTCAAATGGGGAAAACCTCGAAAAGCGTTAGACCGATTCAAGAAATTTTATGACATTCGTTTTCAGCATGCCAAAATTAAATAAAATAATGTATCAAAAACATTTTTTTTTTTTTTAATTTTTAAAAAATCTAATTTTTTTGGTGGAAACTTTTCAAAAATCCAAAACTTTGACCGAAGGGCGCCACGGGATAAAATGATCGGATTTGGCTCAAATTAGATTTAAATGAAAGATTGTCTTAAGCTCTATGAAATGGCGGAGGGGAAAAAAATTGTGATGTTTTTTAAAAAATTTCTTGAACGTAGGAAAAAACCGCCATTTTTTGCAAATTTCAAATGGCGATATCTTGAAAACCGTACGACCGATTTTATTTTTTTTTTGATATTCGTGCTCACGGCATCAAAATTAACAAATATGATGTGTCGAAAGAAATTTAAATTTTTTATTTTTTTTTTATTTTTTCAAAAATCCAAAACTTTGACCGCCGGGCGCCACGGGTTAATTTAATCCGATTGACCTCAAATTTGTACCACATAAGTTTTAGACCTTGGACAATAAAAATTTGCCCGGACACTTGGGAAAATCGAAAGTTGAGAAAAAAAATGCCAGTCTAGTGTACCATATAGGATTGACCGTTTCTACGTTGCAGCAATGGTACGATTGAGGCAGGTCCAGCTTTTACTAAAAAATAGGTGGCAATTTGCTTTGAAGTGCTTCTATTGTGTTTTGTTCGTCTTGGAAGACCCATACAGAATCATGCTATTTATTTTTGGGCTCTTACGCGTATATCTACGATTTGTCACCTGTCACGATGGCATACACATGTTTTAAAGCACCGAGATCGTATCATTTGAGCATTTCTTGCAACCAATTAACACGAGCCTTTTTTGAGCTATTGTCGAATTATGTGGGATCCAACGCGAACAAATCTTAGTTACATAACGATCTTCCAGTATCAGTTTACGAACAGCATCAATGTTTTTTGGAACAAACCCCGATTTTGGACGACCTTCATGGAACTCGTCGGACTACGGCCGCGGTTGAATTCAGTAAACCATCGATAAACACTGGTCCTTCTTGATGGTGCTTCATCGCCAAAACTCGAATTAAGTTCATCAATGCACTGTTGTTGATTTAATCCACGTTGAATGTTGTAAAAAATAATCGCACAAAAATGTTCACGATTTAATTCCATTTTTTGGCTGACATGAGTTGTTCAAGTTACGGTAAACAACACATATTGTTGAAAATCTCAAACATTACAAAAGGAACGTCAGTTACCAGATCGCAGCACTGGGGTTGCCTAATCTCGAAATATAAAAGACAACCCTCGTAGTAGTTGACGCCTAAAATACTGCATTCACTGGATTTTCCGACAAAATAATTTAAGTGTTTAGTCATTTCTGAAACTAGAAAACCAAATTATATATTTTTTGTTTATATTAATAAATATACAACTTTGCGAAAAAAATCACCTTTCATATTATTTTTTTTAATATTTAGAATGTTTATTTTAATAGTTTACATGTGTTTGTATATGTATTTCATACTACGTAAAAAACATATTTGAAACAAATAAAATTTTATTTTGTCATAGATTTTAGTTTTTTTTGCCTTTATTAGTCTGAACTGTTGCCAAAAATGAAAGAAATGTTTAAATTATTTAATTTCCTGTTAGTGACAGACTAAATTTAAATAATCATTTTTAAACATTTTGTAAAACAATTTGAAATAAAGATTTGGAAAACATAAATATAATTTACTACAAACAACAAAATTAATTAGAATATATCGCATAGATATCTTAAACAATCAAAAATTCTTACACCCGTATTAATAACAAAAAAAAAAAAACAGTGCTCACTTTTTACTTGCAATTTTCAATAAAGAAAAGTGATCCCCAGCAAAAATAAATCGAGATTTTGGCGCCACAGCATCATTTTATAGCATACCGAAGCGCATCCAAAGAGCGCTCTTGAGGATGCAGTAAAAGTAAGAAGAAAAAAATTTTAATTTTTTGTTAAGATTTTTTGTACAAAACTTACAACATAAAATTATTTTTTAATAAAATTTCACACTTGCTTTCCTTTTTTAAAATTTTTCAAAAATTTCTATTTGTATTTCAAAATTTTCTTTTCAGAAAATTTATTTATATTTCTATCATTTATAAAAATTTAGAAATACAAACGGAAATTTCTTAAATACAATTTCTGAAACATAAATAGATGTTTCTGTAATATAAATGGGAATTTCTGATATAACAATAGGAATTTCTGAAATGGAATAATAGTAAAAATGATGTAGTCAGACCTTTGAACTTTTTTTTACATAAAAATCTTTAATTTTTTTAACAAGACTACAAAATAACTTAAAAAATATTTTTATTTCGGAAATATTTAACGGATTTTCTGAACTAGTCAATTGTATTACAGATTTTCCAATTGTATTTCAGAAATAGGCAAATGTATTTCATCTTTATTCTGCTTAAAAATACATGAATTCACTGCATCTTTATAGTACTTTAATCAGCGCTCTAAAGACACCTGATTTCAGTGCATCTTAAGAGCGCTTTTTACACTGAAAGAATTTTGTTCATTACGGCTATGAAAACGTACATTGATTCTATGAAAAAAATCATTAGAAGTGAGCCAATGATGCCCTTCATAGAATCTATGAAACAAATTCATAGAAACCAGATACCTATGAAAAAGTTCATAGGCTATGGAAAAAAAATTTTATTGTTCAATTCTATTTTTATTTATTTATTATTTAATTTTTATTTACTTTATTATTTTATTTTTATTTATTTACAATATTCTATTTTTAAAAATTTATTTATTTTTAACTTATCCCCACCGAAATTCGAACACAGTACCAGTTGTTTGTGAAGCTAAGTCTCTAACCCAGGGATGTTAAATGGGGTTTTCAATTTTGTACCAACTTTCAAAAAAAATTGTACTTTTTGGACCCTCACGGTACCATTTATTTTTTAAGTAATAAAAACTTAACTAAAACAAATGAGAGGGTAAATTCGGTTGTAATTTTTCGACAGGAAAAATGTATTTGAGTGTGGAAAAAAAAATGTATCAATATCTTAGAATTCTTCCAAAGATGAAAGGTGTCAAAATCTGCGAGTAATATAATCTTCATTAATTGTCTATAAATAACTGACTGATTCTTCTGTGGAAAATTCTGAGACTTTTTGTTTGGTAAAAGAGAGTAAGATTTTTTTCTCAAGTGTCTAATTCTGATAACTTTTCTTTTTTTGTAATTTTTTTTTATTTGAAAACTACTTACTTTAAACTGTTTTAAAACAACTAAAAAAAGTTTCTCATTTATGGTGTAAATCGGTCTAGCATTAGTACTTTTGTGAGAATTTGTTTAAAGTAAAGAAAAATGTTGGGGTCTTTTTCCGATATTTCGATGAGTTATAAAGAAATTGGAAATTTTAAAATTGTACCAAATGAGTCGCGGTAGTACCACGGTACTTTTGAAGGTCAAAATGTACCAAAAAAAGTACAATTGTACCAACTTTAACATCCCTGCTCTAACCACTGAGCTAAAGTAAATAAACAAGTTATAACACACAAAATCCATTTTCTGCTTTAAAATATTATGCTCTGCCAAAATCTGTGTGAATGTTTGAAGAAAACAAAATGTTTGTGTATTTGCAGAAAAAAGTAACGAACATTACATAACTAAGTGTTAGTCGGCGAGGTTTTCCTCCTTTGGTGGCGCTGATAGCTAAGGCGTTGATTATAAATTTCCCAGCCGGTAGGTCTTGGGGTCGAACCCCGCCAGGGCAGCAATATTTTTTTTTACGTTTTTTATGTTTTTTTTATATTTTTATATTTTTTTAATATATTTATTCAAATTATTTAATTATTGTAACATTATTTTAATTTTTAAAAAATTATTAATAACATTTTTTTCTATGATTTTTTTCTATGAATCTTACAAAATCTATGAATAAAATTCTATGAAATATTTCACAATACTAATTAATATTCATTCAGCCAATGAATTGTTTCAAAGATTCTATGAATTTGGTTTTATGAAATATGTTCATAGATATTATGAACAATAATTCTTTCAGTGTATGTGTATCCAACTAGCGCTCTAAAGTGTGACATCGCCTTAGAGAATCATGCATGAATTCAGCAGGTTTGGATGCGCTCCTTGACTCGAGTTTCCTTTGCAAAAGCTGCTGCCAGTTCATCAAAATTTCTGCTGGGGAGGCTCTTGATATACTTATGTATGGCACTCGTTTTATCACTATAATGAAGATAAAAGTGCCTAACATCGATGGTAAAGTATTTCCTTTGATAAAATTGTGTTTGCAAAAGTTAGCAGCCACTCGATTTTCGTTATGAATACGGCCGTTAATTCATAGTCAAACTTGTTGTAAAAAAGAAAAACTGAAAAAAAATTTAATTTAATGTTAATCTCACAGTTGTAATTCACATATTGATTTTCATTTTTGTATAATTTTAAGAATTTAACTTTTATAATATTTTATTTTTGTTACATTTTTCCTTTAAATATTACAAGCTTATTTAAACACTATGGAAATACCAAATATGTAACGAATATGTGCTTTTTTGTATTGAATCATAGTCACAATCACAAAACATCCCATAGGCCTTGTTTGCCTTTTTTGTGTTTATTTGGGTGTGCAATTAATTAGTATTCACTGTCGTCATTATTGAGTTTTTTTTGTTTTAGCAAATAGTTTTAGTAACTATTACTATATACCCATCGGTCATCTACACCATTTTCAATTACACAGCTCAACAATTTTTTCTGAAGGTTTTTGGCTGAAAATGAAAAGCTACATCAATGTGATGAAGTGTTGCATCAATTTCGTCCAATGAAGCGTGTCATCAATATGAAATTGATCATCTATAATTTTTATGCTTGCAGTTTTGTCACCTGTAATAACCTCGAATTCAAATTGCATACCACATTTTTTGTCGTTAGTTGAAGTAAATGTTTTTACAGACCAAAAATAACACAAAGTAATGAATAAATAGTAGTTTAGCGAGTTTTTTAGCGATATCTCGAGGAATAGAGCAGCTAGAATTTAAATGTTAACAGCCTTATCACATTTAACCAATAGCAAATCAAACTGCATTTCGTGTTTTTCAACAATGTCAAAAAAACTTCTTTTATTAATCAAAACAAGAAATACCCCCAAAAAGCTGTTTTTCGCTATTTCTCGCGAAAGTGAGCAGCTATAATTTTTTTGTGGGCAGTTTTAATTTCTTCCAACATGCTCAAATCAAACTGCATACCACTTTTTTTTATTATTTCTAAAGAACCGGTTTCAAAATATAAATAAATAATTAAAAAAAAATATATATAATTACGCGATATCTCGCGAAATTTAACACCTACAATTTCGATGTCAACAGCTGTGTGACCTTTGATCAAGCACAAGTAAAACAGCATACCATGTTCTTACGAAATTTTACAGAAACCTATTTAAAGATAAAAAACAAAAACAGCAAAAAATTAATTTCGCGATTTCTCGCGAACTAAAGACTATAGAATTTTGATGTTTACTGTTTTGTGACCTTTAAATAAGTACAGTTAAAACTGCATACTCACAAGGGAAGTCTCCCTGGTGTCACCCTCCGATCTTCATGAAATTTGAATATGTTGTTAAGAACGAAAATTAATTCAACACATATTTTTTTTTTAGCGGCCCAAACTCAATTTTAGGGGGGTCGATTTGTATGGGGGGAAATTGACCTTTTTCAGTTTTTTACGATTTACGTCTATTTGAACAAAATTAATATAGGCATGTGTGGTATCAGATTAAAGGTATTAAAAATACCTATCTGGTGGTGCTAACAACTGGTCAAAGAAGTTAATATTTTTCGACTTATTAACAAAAATGTCCTAAAATTTTGGTATTTTACTCAATATGATGAAAAGTTGTGCCTGTTTGGACATGTTCTTAGCACACGTAGATAGGTTTTCCAAAGACCTTTCATTTGGTATGCAACATGACTAGGTTTCTTTGCATAATATAGGAGATAAACGAAAAAAACTGAAAAATTGCCTTTTCTTCCCCCCTCCTTTTTACCCCCTAAATATGAATTTGGGCCGCTAAAAAAAAATACGTGTCCCTTTATTTTTTCTGATCTACAAAATAAAACCAATTCCATAAAGTTCCGCGGGTGACACTAGGGAGACTTCCCTTGTCAGTCTTTGAAAATATTTAAAAAACTTCAATGTCAAAATTTTAAAAAATACAAAAACACTAATTTCGCGTTATCTCGCGAATGCGAGCAGCTACGATTTTGCTGTTAACAGTTTTGTGACATTTAATCTTGTAGAAATCGAACTGCGCTTACACTTTTCGTCGACATTATAGTTCAACCTAAACATCGCTGAGGCTCACCGTGCCTTGTAAGTCGTCCAATTATTAAACCAGATGTTATATGGGTCATATTTATTGATTGCGAGACTTTCAGCTAGTTTTAATGGAGGTTTTCGAGATATGAGACGGTCGTCATTAGCAGCTTCAATATATTGGTGTATTTTAAGACTAGGATTGGCGATTATTTTCCGATGTTCGCGGAGTAGTGAATTCTGACGTCTTAGACTTGGTGGTAGAATATTACTTAGAACAGGTAAAAATCTTAATAAAGATGAAGACATTGTACCTGTTAGTAGTCGCATACATGCATTTAGTTTGGTATCTAATTTGTTTAGTGGGGACTATTAAGCCAGACCGGTGCGCAGTATTCTGCAAAAGAATAAACCAGTCCGAGTGAGGATGAGCGCAGTGTTTTTGCAGAAGCTTCCCAGGTAGTTGACGCAAGTTTTTGGATAATATTGTTACGCGTTTTAACTTTGTTAGCAGTATTTTCTATGTGCTTTTTAAAAGAGAGTGTTCTATCAAGGGTAACTCCTAGGTATTTTGGTGTTGAATTGAAGGGTAGGATAGTATCTCCAAAACGAACGTTAAGCTTTAGATCAGATTGACTATTATTGAGGTGAAAACATGTTACTTCCGTCTTGTTAAGGCTAGGACACAGACTAGGGTGGCCCAAAATTCCTTTTGCTTCGCTACAGGTCAACGTACCTTAAAAAATGAAAGATGGTATCGTAACTAATATTTTGAGCCAAATTGCAGCACCCTACGACGATTAGAAGGGGATGCTAAGTGATCACATGTGTTTGCAACCTCCGAAGAAATCTAAAAAAAAAATTTTTTTCAATCCTAAAAATTACTACATATGGTCATTTTGCCCTAAGGTTGCCTACAAAGGAAAATAAGGACATTTTAGTTTCGATTAAGAAAAAAACAAAAAATTTTTTTTTGACATTATACTCAAATTAAAGATATTTGTATTACCTTTCAAATGAACTTTATCGCAACTTAATGGTCCGCATAGTTTTTGAGTTACAGCGGTTTAAGTGAAATGCAGGGTTCCGCTTTTTTTAATAAGTTTTTTTTTTTGTTTAAGGACAATCTTAGTACAAAATGGCCACATGTGCATTATGTGCTCTTGTTACGCTAGCATTCCATATGGTTATTTTTAAGATTCCAATAATTTTTTTTTTAAGATTTCTTTGGAGGTTGCAAACACTTATGATAAGTTAGCATCCCTTTCCAATCGTTGTAGGGTGCTGAAATTTGGCGCAAATTGTTCGTTACGATGCCATCTATCATATTTTTAGGTACGTTCAGTTGTGAGTTATACTTGGTATTTTTCCATACGTTGATGGGCCACACTAACACAGACGCCATTTTTTAAATAATTTCCAAGTAGGTCATTTGAAAGGACAGACTCAGCATTTTTTACTAACTAGCGTTGAGTGGCTATAGCGATGTCATCAGCGTAGGAGAACTTTTTGGAATACGTTGATGGGAGGTCATGAGTGTAGAGATTAAATAGAAGCGGGGCAAGTACAGATCCTTGGGGGAATCCATTATTAAGTTTACACTTTCTGCTTTGTTTGTTTCCAAGATACACTATAAAATGACGATCACTCAACAACATATTGTTGAGAAGAGTAGCAGTTCGAATGCAAGGGATAACTTTTAGAAATTTATAGATCAGCCCGTCTTTCCAGACCGTGTCGAACGCAGCTTTGAGATCTATAAATGCAACGGATGTCTTGAGTTTTGATTGAAAACCAGCGTCAATGTAGGTCGATAAAGATAGTACCTGATCAGTGCAGATACGTCCCGATCTAAACCCCGTCTGCTCTACCGGAACGATGCTATTAATAGTGGGTTCAACTCTGTTATAAATTAGTCTCTCGAGTTATTTGTATACAACGCTTAATAGTGCTATCGGTCGGTAACTTTCAGCTTGTTTCATTGGCTTGCCTGGTTTTAAAAGGGCGAGTATTTTAGATCTCTTTAGATCCGTAGGCATTACACCAGTTAGTAGTACATTTAAGTAGAAAAGTGTAATCCATTTTCAAAAATGTTTTGCTATGTATAAAAAATTCAGGAAATATGCCATCTGCTCCTGCGGATTTCCCTGACTAAACTTGCGATATTGCGAAGTTAATTTCCTCCTCACTGAAAGGTCCTGAGAACTGTGGTATGATAGATTCATTTTTTAATTCTTTAAGTTTCTTTTTAATATTAATGGTGTGTTTCTTCTCCGATACAATTTTTGATGTTCGTTTGATGTTTAGAGCAATACTGTCAGGGTGTATGCTCGATTTTGATGTTGTTATGGGAGTGCTATTACCCAATTTACGAAGGAGGTTCCAAGCTTTTCGGCTGGAATGTGTGAAATTTACATTTTCTACAGTATATTTACATTTTTAATATTTTTTTTAAAACGTTTATATAACTTTTTTAATTATATTAATATTTTTTTAATTATTAAAAAATGTATAGAAATATTGATGATATTTTTTGATGATATGATGAAATGTATCTTCATGTTTCATTATATTGAAAAATTGCTTCATTAATATAATGAAATTTGTTACCAAAATTGATGACACCAAGTGATGAAACCGTTTCATCAATATCTACAATTAGACAATTTGATGTAAATTTACACAATTCTAAAAAACAATTGAAAATGGTGTGATTCACCAATAGAGTAAGTAAAAAAATTAAACAAAAACCTAACTTTAATGTTTATCATAATACTTAACGTATGACAAGTGTATTCAAAGCTAAGGGTTTACAGCAATGGTTTCCAACCTTTGATTCTCGCCCCACTGGGGGGCAATTTTAATGCTTCAGGGGGCAACGAGCAAATTGTTTAGATTTTTTTTTTTGTTAAAAAACTAAAAAAATATTTATTTTAGTTAAATTATTTTGTTGGTTGTTGAAAACTTTTGCTAAAAACTTTGTTTAAAAGATAATTTTAACAAAAAGTTTGCTTAACTACAAGTAAATTTTGAATTTTAAATCAAATTTGAAAAATTTACACATTTTTCTGAGTGTAGGGGGGACATTTTGGGCTTTTTAACTTAAAAGTGGGGCATGGCCCAAAAAAGGTTGGGAACCATTAGTTTACAGATTCCCGACTATTTTGTTTTTTCCATATATTTCTTCAAATAATCATATTTCTAAAAATAGTTGTTAAAACTCTGCCGGATAAAGTTAGTAAAATATGTAGCAACTCAGGAAAATTGTTTGGAACAAAATTATTTTTCAAAAAAACTACTTGCGATTGCTTTCGGGACATTTTCAAACAAAAATCATTGATTCTGAAATGTTAAATACAATCGGTTGCAGGGTGATATAATGGGTTCTGGAACCGATTATTTGGAACAGAATTTTTTTCTGGGAAAGTGTGATTATAGTTTACGGACACAAAGCAGACCAAAGACTAACAAGCAGGCACTATAATAATGATATTATTAGGTTTTTTCACTCGGATAGCAAACCCTAATAATGATATTATCACAGCAACACAAAAAATTCCATAACTTCCGCTACGTAATAATATGGAAATGTATATAGAGAGAGAGTAATACTGTCATACTGCGAACGAAGCTAGACTTTGTTGGTAAACAATTAGCCATTGTTTATTTCGGAAATAAATATTTAATTTTATGTCATCGTACTCCCACTTTTGTTGTTTACTTGCTGCTGTTACGTATAAAATTTCAAAAATGACGACAACAATGTTTTTTTTTTTAATTTTAGTACGTAAAACATAAACATTAAAATGTTTTAATATTTTAAATAATTATTGACGTTTTTTTTTGGTTAACCGTAATCAGTTAAGGATTTTAAAAACGTTACTGTGTTATTTGTTTTATTTAAATTGTGACTAATTTTTGAACATTCACCACAATACACGTACGTATACCTACAAAAGGGTAGTGCAAAGTGCTCAGATTGTCTATTAATAGTGCGGAAAAGTTAGTACAAGATAAAATAAGCATTTTAAAAGCAAAATGATCAAAAACGCTAAATATCTTTTGTTTGCGCACCGTGGGATTCCCGGTGAAAAATGAGCATATATGGATACATATATGTAAATATATGGATGCATATATGTAAATATATGAGCATATATGGTCATATATGAAATTGTATGCAGTCATATATGATCATATTTGCAACATATATGTCCATATACGTAAAATGAGGGCATATGCCCATATATGACATATATGGACATATGTATATGAAGCATAAATGTCATATATGTTCATATGCCCTCATTTTACGTATATGGACATATATGTTGCAAACATGATCATATATGCCTTTATACAGTGCCATATATATTCATATATGCTACATATATGGACATACATGACGATGTATGAACGCATATATGATCATATTTGTACCGTTTTTCACCGGGATTTTTAAAAAATTGACATTATTTAAAAAAAAATTTTAATTTTGTCAAATCGAAAAATTCACATATTAAGAATGGAGCTCAAACTACTACACATTTATGTTATTCGAAAACGATCAATTTAATTTCGAAGATTATAGTTACAATTCAAAGATTCCATTTGTAATTCGAAAATTCCATTTTTAATTCGAAAATTTCAATTGTGATTCGAAATAAATCCATTGTAATTCGTTAAAGATCAATTCTTTTTCAAAAAATATCAATTGTAATTCGAAAAAGAACAATTGAATAGTTCATGCGAATAAAGACGAATAGACCATTTGTAGAATTTTACAGGGGACAATAAAAACGCAGGAAACGGTTAAAAAATAATATTTTTGTCAACTTTTTGGTATTAGCTTAAAGATTTAGGTCACATCTACCTATATACAAAATTTTAGTAAGGTATTCGAAAGAGAACTTGCCAAAAAATTGGACTTAAATTTTTGCTTAAATGGAAAAAGGGCGAATATCCAAAAAAATGTATTGAAATTTGAATAAAAATGTGTTATTTTGCAGCAGATTTTGACTACATTTTCATGAGACTTGCAAAACTTGACGAACTATGGTTGGTATTTGTTTGTAACACTTTAAGGACTTCAAGGATACACTTTTTAAGGATTGTCAGGACATGGAAAAAAATTTTTTTTTGTTAATTTTTTTTAATATTCCTGCTATTTGATGCAGTAGTAATTCTTTATGACACTAAATACATTTTTAGGAATTATAATATTAACCCTTGACTGCATACTACGACGTATAATAAAAGGACATGAAATTTTTTTTTTTTTTATTCCTGACATTGGATGCAGTATTAACACTAAATGTTTGTATGTGCTAAGATTGTTTTTTTTGTACAATTTCAAATTTTAGCTAATATCAATTTTAAACTCGCAGCTAAATAATTTTTATATAATATTTTGTTAAGGATGGATATTCGCCCTTTTTTCTTTCCACACTTTAAAGTCTTATAACTCAAGAACGGTAAAATTGTTTGCCAATATAATAAGTGTGGTTTGTTCTTCGTAATGTTCTTTTAACACATTGTTACTGAAAGTAAAATTTTTGTATGATTTTGTGTTGTATTTAATCAAAATTGTGCGTTAGTTCACTCCCTATTTAAACAAAAATATAAAAATATACGAATTATTGCACATTCAAAGTCATTTTTTTAGCCTTAAAAGTCAAAATTTCCCCAAAATTTCTGCATAGGATTGTAGGGCTCTGCTAATAATATGCATTTATGCAAAAAAACGTGTTTGCGAAAAAGTGGTCTATTCGTCCTTATTCGCATGAACTATTCAATTGTAATTCGAAAAAGAACAATTGTTATTCGAAAAAATCAACTGTAATTCGAAAAAGATCAATTGTAATTCCCAAAAATTAATTGTTATTCGAAATATGTAGGTCAATTCTAATTATAAAAAGATCAATTGTAATTCAAAAAGGTCAATTGTAATTCGGAAAAGATCAATTGTAATTCGAAAAAGATCAATTGATATTACAACTGAGCTGAACATGCACAACTTTTTGTCGTATTGAGTAAAATACTAACATTTTAGGACCTTTTTGTTAATAAGTCGAAAAATATTAACTTTTGTGGCACGTTGTTAGCACCACGTCTGATACCAAAAACATACACCTATATTAATTTTGAATTAATAGGCGTAAATCGTAAAGAACTGAAAAAGGTCAACTTCCCCCATTCAAATCGATCCCCCTAAAAATGAGTTTGGGCCGCTAAAAAAAATACGTGTGGATTTAATTTTCATTCTAAACAACATATCCAAATTTTATAAAGATCAAAGGGTGACACAAGGGAGACTTCACTTGTCAGTTATGAAATAATAGGTTTTTATATAAACCGGTATTGATCGTTTTAAAATGCTTATATTATCTTGTACCAAATTTTTTTCGCACTATTAATAGTTGATTTAAGGTCTTTGTGGGAATACGCACCACCCTAACATGCATTTTTCATTATAAATAACAAAAGTTATTGAATGAAAAGAAAATTTATAATAAAGACTCGGTTTCTTTATTGCATTGCTTTGCCATTTACGTTGCTAATAAAAATACATTTACCCATTTAATTAAAGGACAATGAAATTATTGTTTATGGAAAAAATCAACTTTCCATAAATGATTTTTTATACCCTCCACTTAGTGATAGAGGGTATATATAAGTTTGTCATTCCGTTTGTAACTCATTGAAATATCGATCTGGGACCCCATAAAGTATATATGGGGCATTCCATGTCAAATCGGACACTTTGAAAAATTTTTTTTTTAGATTTTCCTAATTTGTTAACAGTTTTTAGTACCCTTCGAAAACTCCTTCGTGGTAAATTTTCAGATTTTTTTGATGACCCGTTCAAAAGATATCGAATTTTTAAAAATTGGTAGTTTGCTCCTTTACTCAAACTTCTTTTAATCATAACTTCTTCAATAATGGTCCAAATTTCAAATTGTTTTTTTCAAAATTTTTGTTTTTTTACGTACTTTTAAAAAAAACATCCTAAAAAATTCTTAAAAGCGCTCTAGTATGCGATTTTTAAGTTTTAAAATTTAAATCTCATTTTTGAAAATGTTTGTACTCTTAGATTTTTTTGAAATTTTTTTGTGTAAAACTTCTATCAATTCTACAAATTTTTTGCCCAGGAGGATCGTGGATAACGATTATTACTATTTTTTTAAATTTTTTGAAAAAATTTTATTGTTATTTTCCAATCTTAAAATCATTTCTACTGCTCCAATGGTGCGTCATAGAGGGGTCCTTTATAAGACCGACCCCCATTAATTTTTAACATTTCTTTGGAACAAACTAATACCCTATCTCCAATTTCTAAGGGGGCTCCCACAAAAAACGACATTTTTTAAAATTTGTTCCAACCGCTCTAACTGCCCTAATAGTCCAAGCATTTTCTCTGAACACACCTACCCTCTATCTTTAACTGTTAAGGCGGTCCCCATACAATTTTTTTTTATTTTTTGTAAATTTGTTTTATTTAATCAGCTTCTACCGGTCCAATGGTGCGTCCGAGAGGGGTCATTAGTGAGACCGACCCCCATTTATTTTTACCCTACAACATTTTTTCAAAATATACCTACGCCCTATCTCAACTCCCTAAGTAGGCTCCCATACAAAATTACATTTTTATAAAATTTGCTCCAACTGTTATTTGTATGGGAGCCTACTTAGGGAGTGGAGATAGGGCGTAGGTATGTTTTGAAAAATTTTTGGAGGAATCGGATCAGTTCTTCTTGTAGCCCCCATACAAACCACCTTCCCGATTTTCACATAAATCTCTCAAATTACATGAAAATAGAAAATATTTTATTAAAATTTTGTTTGTGTATGTAAAACGCGTACTTTAATAACCTTATCAAATCTGATTATCGTCGGACCATTTTTGGACTTAGCCCCCCCCCCTTGTGAAAATTTCACCCGATATTCAGTTAAAGCGGTTTATTCTCAACAAAAAGAAGCATATTTCACTCAAATTTGATTTGTGAGTGTTTTTACCACAGTACATGAGTAGTAGGTTCACAGGTTTGCATTTGATGTGTGTAAGTATTAGTGACAGCACACGGTGTAACTTTTGACGTTTCATACAAAACGTAAACAAACACCATAAATACATACACAAAAGCTCACACGTACAGGCACACATACACTAGGCAGCGATGATTATTCTGTACTAATAACCACGCCACCATATTGGAAAGTACGAAATTAGCACCATTGTTTGCATACTAGTCTGTACTGTGGTTTTTACACTTATTAAAGATTTGACAAAATATAGATCTAATCGGTCCATGTTTGAACTTGGGACCCATTTTCCGGGAAACTCCGGTGTAGGGTATTATATGGTCGGTCTTGACCGACTATAATTTTCTTACTTGTTTTTTAATAAATACAACCATTCCCATGGTTTAAAAATATTTAGTTCTATAAAAAAAATCATAATAATTTTTTTCAAGCCAGGAAATTATTTTGTTTTTAAGTTTCGGTTCGGTTTCGGCCGAATATTCGGTTCGGTTCGGCCTCGAAAAACTGGTTTCGGTCGGACTCTATATATTATACTAGTGCCCCCCATTTCCCGGTTCTCGGTATTCCCGGTTCTGGTACCGGTTTCCCGGTTCTAGATATATTCCCGGGAATACCGGTATTCCCGGTTCTGATCCTGGTACCAGTTCTCAAAACACAAAAAAAAATACTATGCCATAAAAAACTTAAATTACACTATTTAATCAGTATTTCAGAAGTATTTAGTTGTGTTTGTAAAATTATTTATTCAAAAAATAAAATGGAAATGGTGTTTTTCCCCTGTCTTGTATTTTTTTTTTGGTAAAAGCAAAGAAAAAATTTTAATTGTAAAAAATGTTACAAAATATACATACCGGTAGTCCCGGGAATACCTCCAGAACCGGGAATACCGGTATTCCCGGGAATACCGGGAATGAATAAGAACCGGAAACCGGTACCATTTACGGTACTGACCGTAGGCTAGCGCGTCCCGAATTCGGCTCTTTTTAGAATTTGAAAATGCTTGCCCCCCCCAATAGATGGAGATTTAGGACCCTTTTACGGGAAAAATAGCAAAAAAAGTTTTGGACAAAAAACCAGTTGGCTACCAGCGGTTAAAGATTGCAATCTTAGTGCATTTTGAAAAAATATTTTTTTTTTGTTTTTTTTTAAATGTATGCCAAAAGTTGTGCAATATAGAGTACATTCCTGGAAAAATATTAATAAAATTTCCATGGAGTAGTTTTGGCGCAGCGTTGCATCTTAAAGATGAAAAGTGTGACTTAAAATTTTTTTTATTTTTTCTTTTAAGCTAAATTGGTCTCAAAACCTGCGCAAAAAAGATCACATTCGTTAAAACTGTGTCAAAGCAGATTTTGAGACTAATTTAGCTTAAAAGAAAGAAAAAGTAAAAATTAAGTACACGTTTTGATCTTTGACATGCAACGCTGTACCAAAATTACTCCATGGAAATTTTATTAATATTTTTCCTCAAATGTACTCTATATTGCGCAACTTTTGGCGTCAAATTTTTGGACAACAAAAAAAAAGTTTTTTTCAAAATGCACTAAGATTGCAATCTTTAGCTGCTGGTAGCCAACTGGTTTTTTGTCCAAACATTTTTTTGTTATTTTTTCCGTAAAAGGGTCATAAATCCCCATCGTTTAAGGGGCAAGCTAAAAAAAATTGAATTCGGGACGCGCTACCATAGGCACTATATTATACACATACAAATTATATTATACATTACATTCAAATAATATTATACACATACAAATTATATTATACATTAAATACTTGTTGTTATACCACTTTAAAACTTATTTATTTTTGCTTAAGAATATTTTTCCGAAAATTATAATTTTTGCATTCAAAAATAATTTAAAAGGTTAATAAAATACAAATTTCGAACGTGCGATTCTAATTTATTAATATTTTTTGATATACAATCGAATATGTATTTTATTATCACTAATATTAACTTTAAATCTTTTAATTTTACTGATAAGATTTTTATTTATACTTACAAAAACTGTTTATTTGTTTGTATTTTCAGATACCATTGTCAAGACTTTTTAACTGCAAAGAAAAAAAAAATATTCAAATAATTGATCAACAATTCCATCCAATTTTAAACGTCAATAATATACATACTTCAACTGCAACAACAACAAAAAAATCCCAATTCAGCAGTGATCTGTTTTATATAAATCGCAACTTATCTATCTTTTTTATAGATTTTCATTTATATTACAAAGTCAAATGCAATCATTATTAGAATTACAAAATAAAATATTTGCAAAACGATTTTAATATTGAATATATAAACAAGCGAATTGAAGAAAGGAAAAAAAAGGAAATCAACAGATAAAATTTCAACTTTTTATCATAAACATCGTCGTCATGATGGCGTATTGCAATGCTTGAACGTTTCCGTTTATGTAATTTAAGTCGTCACTATCGTTTGCGATCTTCAGAACTGGCTCGAGATAAGAAACAAAGACAACAATGTGTTACAATATTATTTCTCGATGACACTACCCATACCTTTCGGATAGAGGTGAGTTAAAAAAAATTTTAAGTTGTTTACATATTTGTATTTATAAATAATAAAATATTTTGAGTAGGTTCATTCTAGCTCAAGGTCATTAATTCCTTTACTAATTAAAACTATGATATTCTCATAGAAGAATTATCAAGAAAATTATTTTTCAGTTTTAAATTTATTTATGCTGGTAATTTTTGCAAGACTTGGTCAACATGTGTTTCGGAATTTGTCAGATTTCATTCACAAGACAAGTATCAAAGGGAATTTAAATGAAAAATCGGTAATGTTCAAACAAAAATATTTATACATATTCAACTTTTCCCTCATTGAGAATTAGAAGAAGAAAATTGTACAATAGGGCGTCCCGTCAAATTTAAATTTTCGAATTTCACCTCGTAATACCTGCCAGACGATGGCCACGTTAGAGCTGATTGTGGGAAAATTTATGAAAAAATTTTGCAAGGTCATCTTCAGCCAGTTTTTTGACCAAATTCTGCTCAAAATTCAAATTCTGCTCGGAAATCCAAAACCTCGATTTTGGTCCCCAGATGCTGATTTTGAAACATAAATGTTATTTTGTTTATCCAAATTGGTCTTAAAAGTTATCTTAAAAAAATATTAAAAAAATATAAAATCGCAATTTTGGTCCAAAAATGCTGATCTGCGATTTTGGTCCACAGATTGTGAGTAGAGTTGTCAAAACCGGTTTCCGAATTATTCGAAAAACCGGTTTATTCGCTTTTTCCCGGTTTTTTTCAAGCCGGTTTTTTAAAACCGGTTGTTTTCTAGTTATTCGAAAAACCGGTTTTTTTGTGTCGAATTATTCGACATTTTCGAATATATAATACTTAATTTTTTTTCATCATTTGTTACAAATTTTTGTAAAATACAACTCTGTATTTGAAATTTTGTTTCTTAATCATAGAAAAAAATAGAATTGAAACAGAGTCGTATTTCACTTGAATAAGTATTAGTGACAGCACTTTATGTAACTTTTGACGTTTAATAAAAACAATGAAACATAAAGGAGAACAACAACAAAGTAAACAACAAAAGAGAGAAAAAAGTTTTTAAACTATCAATCGTGCGAATTATCTTTAAAAAAACGTTGAATAAAGCAAAATAAATAATAAATTTAATTAAATGAAAGACAAATTCCATTTTTTATAAACAAAGAACCTAATTTGTTATTAAATACGTGTGAGATGAGGACGAACAAGCATTTTGCCACCATATTGGAAAATACATCAAATACAACACTGTGTACCTTCTAATCTTTTCTATGTTCTTAATTCAGTAATAAATAAGAAGGTTAAAAGCAGAGTTATAGAGTGGGGTAACAAATGGCGTTTGAAAAAGTAGTAAACAAAAACCATGTGGTATTGTTTAAGAAATTTTATCACAAATCAAAATCTGAGCGAAATAAAAGATACCAGCTATACAGTAAGAATGCAGATTGTTTTTTGTCTCTCTTTGTTTTACGTTTAAACTTTAGTGTGGTATTACCAGATTTTTCAAATAATTTTTGGTGATGCCAGATCTGCAAAACTGTCGATTCCTTACTCTATAAATCTGTTTAAAAGACGCGGTTGTGAAGAAACACTAACAAGAAAAATGTCGTGTTTTTAATGTATTTTTAAAATGTATTTAAGTCCTTATTGTACTGATTAAAAGTACTACCTCCGTCCCAAAATAATCTAAACATTTCTATATTTTGGCTGGGATTATGGAGGATTTTTTGAAAAAGCTTTGTTTTTTTTTTTGTTAATACATATCGGGACATATCAATAATTTAAAAATTCGTTATAGCTTTGCAATTTTTCAATTCATGTGCAAAATGGATGCAATAAACTGCATCCAGATAAATGAGACAACTTGTTTTCGACGTTACAAACAGGCATGGTGTCCACTATGGTCGAAAAGATGAAAATAATTACAAAATGCGGCGTATGAAATAAGAAATTTTACGCTAGAGGCCCTTTTAACGGTTTTTAATAAATGCATTATGGATGCAATAGGGACATCTTGCAAATATTTTTAATTAATTTTGTTACAGTTTTAGTACACGAGATTAGTATAAGATTGTTTTTTTTTAACTTTGTCTTGTATTATTTCAACTAAAACACTGCTTAATAAAATGTTAAGTTTATTTTGGGACAAAAAAGTCTATAGAAATGTTAAAAATATTTCGGGACGGAGGTAGTACATAGTTCCATTTTATAGTGACTGGCCCTATAATTTCTATTACTATAAATTAAAATTTTTTTATTAACTTACATTAAAAATATGTATATTTTGTTATTTTAAGCTTTGAATTTGATTTATTTAATAAGAATAATTGTGTACAATTATTTTTTCTCTTTTTTTTTTTTTTTGTTAAAAACAAATAAAAACCTATTTATTTAATGTTTTTTTAACAATTTTTATTAAAAAAACCGAAAAAACCGGTTATTCAAACCGGTTTTTAAATAAAAAAACCGAAAACCGGTTTTTAAAAAACGGCGGGTTTTTTAACTATTCGAAAACCGGTTTTTGAAATATGCCGAATAGTTGACAACTCTAATTGTGAGCATGGGTATTAAAAAATTATTTAAATAATGATGAAATTATATAACTTAGTGCAAAAAGCATTATAAATTAATTTGTAAACATTTACCGCCAGTAAAAAGTGTCTCACAAAGACCAATTCCGCCACCGTGCAAAAAAATTTGTTTTGACATGTTGGAGGTAAAAAAGATTTAGCACATTTTAATTTAAACTCCCACTTGTTCGAATTACAATTGATCCATTTCGGATTACAATTGATTTTTTTTGAACAACACTGGATATTTTTCAAATTTCCATTGATCTTTTTCGAATTACAAGTGATATTTTACGAATTACAATTGATCTTTTTCGAATATCAATTAATCTGTTTTGAATTACAATTAATCTTTTTCGAATTACAATTAATCTTTTTTTTTAATTACTATTGGTCTTTTTCGAATGACAATTAATCTTTTACGAATTTTAGCTGAAATCTTTTTCGAATTACAATTTGTATTTTTCGAATTACAATTGATCTCTTAGGTTAGGTTAAGAGGTTGACGTAATGTCCACAAGACCAGTTCCTGATCCAAAGTGATACATCGAAAGGGGGGGGGGGGGGGGTTGGTTTTTGTTGTTGGCTGCTTTACATATTAATCATAATTCACTACTGCCTTCCTGGTAAATGATGATTTATGTCTCCACATATGTCTCATCGAGTTTACTTATCCTAATATATTTAAGCATCTTCCATGGGTTGACATCTCTAAGTTCCTCCAGTTCCTGAAAGAAATAAAAGCCAAAACAATTAAATCGAGTGCGAGATAGTGCAGGGCACTGACAAAGATAATGGAATGAATCTTCCACTATCTCTTCGTCCCCACACCATCTGCACAAGTCATCTCTTATCAATTTTAACTTTTTCAAATAAGCTTTCAAGCCAGTATGGCCTGTAATTAAACCTACATACTTCCTGAGGTCTGATTTTTCCATATAAAGTTGTGTTTTCTGGATAATTTTTTTCACCGCGAGTCCACAAGGCCTTCGTTTGGATACAGTCCTGGCTGCTTTCCCATTTCAAATCTTCCTGTCGTTCAAATGTTCTCCATATTTCGAAATAAATCGCATCCAGGCCCGGATGCACGTCGGTCGTGATTGAACTTAATGGTAAAACTGCTCCCATACGAGCTAACTCGTCAGCTTTCTCGTTTCCTGGAATATTCTGATGACCTGGAACCCAGCACAGTCTTAAAGAGTGTTGTTCGATGAGAGCCATAAGCTCTTGGCGACAACGGCTGATAACCTTTGATCGAATATTCCTGTTATATAGTGCCTTTAAATAAAAACTAAAATTTAAAAAAAAAAAAAAAAAGCCGCCTGACTATTAATGTAAATAATGATCTCACTATAGTAGATCGGCCTCATTAAAATAAGCCTGGCTGCCTCTGACACTGCATGCAGTTCCGCCTGAAAAATATTACAGCTGTCCTGTATCCTTGAACTATGTTCAATTCCCAGTTTCTCACAATAGACACCGCTACCTGTTCCCTGTGGCATCTTTGGTCCATCCGTGTAGACTGCAATGTGCTGTTCCCCAACAGGTGGATTTTCCCAGAATATTCTAGATGGTATTTCAATTGTTATACCTGCATCCCACACGATATGTGGAGTCATATAATCAGTCATACAGTCATCATATCGATGGTCTCGTATGAGTTTTGTGTGTCCATAGTCTCGAACTATCAGCGCGCAGTTTTGACTTAGTCTCAGCTGTGTCCTAAGTGCGTATTCCTGGATGTAAAGATCCAAAGATGGCAAGTCCAGAATCCTACTTAGACCATGTGTGGATGTTGTCCTTCGTGCTCCAGTGATACTTAAGGCGGCCACTCTATTAACCCTGTTCAGGTACGTGGCTTGCGTGCTCTTTCCTACAATAGGCCACCACACTACTGCACCATGTGCCAGTGTTGGTCTAACAATTGCCGTGAATATCCAGTGTATAAGTCTTGGTTTAAGGCCCCATGTGTTTCCAATAATTCTCTGACAAGTATACATGGATGCATACTAGGGTTTCTAAATTCCCGGACTTTTTCAATTCCCGGGAAATCGTTTTAAAAAAATCGTATTCCCGGGAATTCCCGGGAATTTTTTAATTAAAACAAATTTTGAACTTTACCATAAACAAATTGTTATGTTATTTACCATAAACAAATTGTTATATTACAAATTATAGTCGTATTTTCCAATTTAAAACCATTTTAGATGTATTCTTTTGTAAAATAGTTTTACTAACCCCTAAAATATACGTAGACAGTTCATAAAATCTATTTTTTGTAGAAATATTGGACCTTATCATAGTTTTAGTATTTGCATTGACGTATTTCCACTCTATGCAAATTGTTCACAATTCGGAAATACCCGATTTTGCATCAAATGCGGTTTTAATAACTTTTTGGAAAATTTTTCTAATTTTGACTACGCCCAACCGTAAGAAAATTATATCTTGAAGATATATTTAATTAAACTTTCGAATTATTAAAATAAATTGGTTTAATGCATTCCGTCCAAAATGAGAACACCAATGTACTATATAGCCATTGTAACGACGTATTTTCACTGGTTGCTGGGATAGAACTCGCGGCGGCCAAGGTTCGTTACAAAATATTCTTTTTTCACTGCCGATAGATATCAGGCTTTTACTTCATATATGAAATTTTAAGCTGAAAGTCAGGTTTGTTATATATTTTTTTAAAATATCGATATTTTTGTTTAAGCACTATAAAGATTGTTGTTCTGAATATGAAATACTAAATTTCATAAAGAAAAAATCATTGGAATTTTAGATTGAGAAAACTTTTGCCAATTTGCAACAAACATTTGAAGTGAAATTTAGTTTGATTCCGTATTTTGTCACGCAATCCATTAAGGAAAAACAAATTATTATTTAAAAAGTTTAATTCTTTCAAAGTTATAATGTCATTTTTATTAAATCATTTAAGATTGTGTTAAAAATGTGTAAATTAAATATATTTTTATTAAAAAATTAGCGATGAATTCCCGAAATTTCCCGAAGAAAAAATCCCGGGATTTTAAGAAAAATATTTCCCGGGAATTCCCGGGAATTCCCGGGAAATTTGTCCCGAATAGAAACCCTAATGCATACGCCTTTTTCACTCTCTCCTTTAGGTTTACGAGCCAGTTCAATTTCCTATCAAAGATTATGCCAAGAAACTTGGCACTATCAGACAGTGTCAGACACGTTCCCCCAATATGTGGTAATCGAAATTCATGTATTTTTCTCCTCCTTGTGAAGAGAACCGTTTCCGTTTTCTGAGGATTTATTCCTAGTCCACAGGCCGAGGCCCACTTATAAAGCGATGAGAGAGCATGCTCCACAATGTCGGATATTGTGTCCAGGGATATCCCTCTTGCCAAAATTACTAATGGCGTTTTCTTTTCTGGAAAAAAATGTTGCACTTTCTGCACTTTTTTTTCTTTAATGACTCCTTGTGGACAGTAATAAACAGTAAGTATAGACATATTTGATACCAAAGGAAAGGAATTTTCGAGTTCTATCTAACTGTTTATAATAAAATGTCGAAACACGCTTATTTTATTGAAAAAAATTTCAAAAACCCATAAATTTTTACATTTATCGGATCAGCTCAAAAACTAAGTATTGTTTTCAAATGCTTGATATAGCATTTTATAGTCCTTATAAATACCT
This sequence comes from Pegoplata infirma, assembly GCA_963921195.1. Taxonomy (NCBI): domain Eukaryota; kingdom Metazoa; phylum Arthropoda; class Insecta; order Diptera; family Anthomyiidae; genus Pegoplata; species Pegoplata infirma. Next base: position 54,307,501 of record OY992539.1, read on the forward strand.
TTCTTTTGGTACCAAATACGTCTATATTTACTGTACATAACTGTGCACAAAGAGTCATTAAAGAAAAAAAAGTGCAGAAAGTGCAACATTTTTTTCCAGAAAAGAAAACGCCATAAGTCGTCGGCATAAGCTACTACCTTCACTCCGTATTTCTTCAGCTTCAATAAAGCCTCATTTATTTTAGCTTCAATAAAGCCTCATTTAATACCAGAATCCGCAGTGTGCACAAAGAGTCATTAAAGAAAAAAAAGTGCAGAAAGTGCAACATTTTTTTCCAGAAAAGAAAACGCAATAAGTCGTCGGCATAAGCTACTACCTTCACTCCGTATTTCTTCAGCTTCAATAAAGCCTCATTTAATACCAGAATCCGCAGTGTCGGTGAAATGACACCCCCTTGGGGAGTACCTCTAGTCGCCATTGCCTTTATTGATTCCCCTCCTATTTCGGCTTCAATTATACGGTTTGTGAGGACTTTCATTATCCAGTAATTCACCATTGGGTCATTACCTGAATTGGCTAGAGCTTTCTCTATTGCCCCAGATTTTATATTATTAAATGCACCTTCAATATCAAGAAAGCATGCCAGAGTATATTCGCTATAATTAATGGTTTCCTCAATATTCATCGTCAACTCATGGAGGGCGGTTTCCACTGATTTACCCTTTGTGTAGGCGTGCTGGTTTCCCGAGAGTTCCATTGCACACATTCTCTTCCTCAAGTGGTCTTCCAGAATTCTCTCTAGTGTCTTAAGTAGGAAAGATGATAGACTGATTGGCCTATAGTCCTTGGCGCTACTATGTTGTATCTTCCCAACCTTGGGGATGAAGACAACTTTTACTTCTCTCCAGCTTTTCGGTACATATGATAGCCTAAGGCAGGATGTATAAATTAGTTTCAGAAGTGGTGTAATGATTCCCACTAGCTTCTGTAGCATTATGGTTTAAATGCCATCTAGACCCGGAGATTTATAGGGTCCAAAAGAACCGATTGCCCATTCTATTTTATCCTCCGTAAGGAATTCCACATTGTCTGATTGCCAGATATGAATTGACTCGTTTGGTTTGTCTAATTGACTAAGATCCAGGTTGCATTCCGGGAAATGGGTCTTGAATAACGTTTCAAGAGTGTCATTCGCCGAATTTGTCCAGGTACCATTTATAGACCTTAAAGTTCCTGGTACATGTTCCTGCTTCGACATCAGCTTTCGCAGTCTTGAAGTATCCTTTATAGTCTCAATGTCATTTAGCATATTGGTAAAAGCTTCCCTCTTGGATTTCCTTATTTGTTTCTTGAATTCCTTTCTGATTGTCTTATATTCTGTCCATAGTTCATCAGTGTCGTGTTTCCTTGCATCATTTAATGCCTTCCTTGTACTCTTCATCAATGTTTTAAGTTCGTTACTCCACCCAGGCTGTTGTTTTTTACCCCTATTTTTGCTCGTCGGGCAGGATTTGCCAAACGCTTTTTTGAGTGTGCTCTCGAATTCTTTTACAGTGTTGTCTATGTCATTAATATTATTCATTTCTTTCCTGTTCCATATACTTGATTCGCGTATACTTCCTTCGAAAGTGTGCCAGTTTATCCTCCTAGGGTTTTGAAAAGTAGATACCTGTTGAGTATTTCTAATATTCACGCTGAATTCCAAATATTTGTGATCCGAGAATGATGTTTCGTTAATCTCTTGATCTCTTAGGAACTACAATAGATCTTGTCCGAATTACAATTGATATTTTTCGAATCACAATTTATATTTTTCGAATTACAATTGATATTTTTCGAATTACAATTTAGTAGTTTTTGTTAAAAAAATTTTTTAGCATATTTTTTTTTTAATTTAAAATTTACGATTTTGTTCATAGCTTCTTAAACCCTGGACCGATTTTATTGAAATGAAATACACACCTGACCGGGACTATGGGAAATATATTTGTCAAACGTCAGGTACATCTAATTTGTCTTTCAACAGTTAACATGTTTCAACATACCTACAGAAGTTTTATTATTTATAACCAGAGACTGGAACTTCATGCAAATGCATGTTTTTTCTCGTTAGTCTGAGAACATTGTTAATGAGATATCTTTTCGATTCAACAAATTTGCATTAAAATGGCACTGATTTGTTAGTGCATATTTTTGCATTTTTTGGTAAAAATGCATATATTTGCATATTTTTGCAATATTGGCATTATTTAGTGAAATTTTGTAATATTTAAGTAAAAATTCAAGTTTTGTAAAAAAAATTTGTTATAATTTTTTCGCAATTGTTTTTAAATAAGTACATTTTTTGAATTTTATTTAAAATGATGCCATTCTGAGGCTGGATTATCCCGATTTATGTCAACGTTTCCCGCGTCCCGCGCTGGATTCCAAATTTCCGCTTTTTAAGGCGTCAGAAAGTTAGACATAGAAATTAGAAATTAAGCAAAAAATTTAAAAAAAAAAAATTATAAATTAAATGCACGTTAGATGTTTAGATTGTTCACCTAAAGTCAGCAGTGTTTTCTGCTGAACTCAGCTGATTTTTCTGGTAAAATTAGCAAATTTTTCAGTTAAATCAGCTGATTTTTTAGCTAAAACCAGCAGATTTTTATGTCAAAACAGATTTTCTCATATGGCTCAAAAAGGGGTTTATTTTCAGCAGATTTTTCTGAAGTAAATGCGTATACATTTAGGTTCTTAATTTTGAACTTCGACAAGATCTTACAGTTAATGTTATTTAATCAATAACAATTTCAGAAGATAGTGACCAAATCATTGATAAATGCATTATTTTGTCCCGCCAAAAATATTTGAAAAAACCTTTAAATTTTCATCTCTTTACATAAAAAATATTGTTTCAAACTGCAAATAAAGCAATTGTTTTTGTCCCGCCAAAAATGTAAAATCCCATAATTTTCCTAATTTTTTGTCTTTGTGCCGCTTTTTGAAAAAAAATCTGGCGCATAGGGTTCTCCAATCATACCCGTAGCACAGACTAATACAGACTCGACATAAGTGACAGGTGTCAAAAAAGTAGTTCTGAACCATATGCTCTGTTTTCTCCTAAAATCGCTTAGTTTTTCCCCATTTTTTTCTCATAAAACTCTACTGTCGAGTCTGTTTATAGTCTGTGTCCGTAGCTTTAGAACGATCTTTTCAAATTTGTTTAGATCGAATAGACTTAACTTTACTCTTGATAATTTAAAGAAGTATTTATTTATCAATGTAAATATTTTTTTTTTTTTAAATTTACTAAATTAAATAATTTTTTTTTTAAATCTGTAAGAAAAAGGAATGATTTCTGCTGTTATGTTTTTATTTAAATAAAATTAAAAAAAAATGTAAATGCATATTTCTTAAAATTTTTGTTGCATATTTTCGGATTTTTAATGCATATTTTAGGCGCTTAAAACAATGTTTTTAGATGCATGAAGTTCCAGTCTCTGTTTATAACATATTCATGGTACATATTTTGTAAATGTTTTATCTCTTTATCATCTCTTTTATTTTACTATATTTACTTTGTTTAACTTTCATATTTATTTTTATTGTTTAGTTGGGTTTTCATTTCATTCATTTATAAACAAAAAAGCAAATATAATGCTTGAATGCAATTGTGATGTCTAAACTCCCCCTTTTGTTCATTTGTTTTGTATACCCTATATTTTGTGATGGATAGTGTATATAAGTTGACCAATCTGTTTGTAACACATCGTTCCATTTGTCTGTAAACCTAGCAGGAAAAAAGGTGTCGGTCGATCCGAAATACCCCATCCCGTGACTAGTTACAACATAAAATGCTTATTACGTGACAGGTGAAAATTCGACTTGTTGTTTGAAAATTTTCTAAGTCTCGGACACAAAAATTTTTTGACAATATTTTAAAATTTTTTTATGATATAAATTTCGTTCGCATTAGTTTCAAGAAGAAGTTAAGACTTGGTGAAAAAGTAATTTTGGTGAACAAAACTGAGAAAAAAATGTTGATGAAAAGAAAAGTTTTTGATAAAAAAAAACATTTCGATAAAATTGTTAAACTAATTTTTGATGAAAAAAAAGTTTTTGATGAAAATAAAAAAAATGTTCATGAAAAAAAATTAATGAATCAAAAAAACCTACTTTAATTGTGAAAAATAATTACTTTACGTTTTATTCACCAGTTGGTGAATTTTTTTTATTCACCAGTAGGTAAATTATTATCTAACAAGGAAGGGTTTCAAGGGGCACCCGCTGATTGTCCTGAAACTTGCATATGGAAATGAGGCGAGAAAAATAAGAGTTAACTGTTTTTATTAGCTGCCCAATCTCAAATTTAAAAAAGGGTTGCCACATTATGAAAAAAAGTGGTCTTCCGTGGAAATCCTAATAAAAGCCGAACTAGCCAGAATTTCGCCAAACGAAAAAGTACGGGTGATTTTGACGGTCCTACGTATTAACATTTCCATATAAACTACCCCTACGGTTTTACATTTTCAAAAATAGTAACTTAACGAAGCCTAATTTGGAAACGACTGATACGCCATTGTATATGCCTTCAAAACCTTTCGATCTGTATAAAATGTTCATATAGTTTCTTCTGAAGAAATGTGAAAAATCGTAAAAAACGAAAAATCCCTTTTTTCCACCTCCCCTTTGACTTTTTAAATGTCAAAATATTTCAAATATTTTGGTCATTGTGTAGAGTATTCGTGGATTCGGCCAAGTAGAATGCAACTTTTTTGTTTGTTTTTATTTACTTACTTTTTTGTTTTTTGATCACGCACTTTTCATTTATTTACCATTTATATTTTTATGTTTGTTGTTATTAAATTTAATTAAGTAAATTTCAATTTAAATCATACAACAGTTCAATCATCTTTTGCTAGTGCGTATAATTTTTGAATAAAACAATGTTGGAAAAGAGAAAACCTTATGCTGAAATGTTTATGGAACACTATATGAATTCAATTTTTAAAAGTAAAATATTGAAATATTTATACTGCTCCGTTTAGCCATATCTAGATTATAAAAATTACTCTACTTTTTGTTGTCATGATACTCCATTTTTGGGCTTTACAACGTTTTTAAAACACTTTCAATGGGTTGTTCTGAAGCACAATGTGGTTGGGGGAAAATTCATAAATCAATAAGTGGGGAGGGGGAAATTTATAATTCGATAAATTTATTTGTAGCTCTTTATGAAAATTCTGTAAAACATTAAAAATTATTTAAAATAAAAATTCTTTATGAAAATTTTGTAAAACATTTAAAATTATTTAAAATAAAAAATCTTTCATTAATATTATAAATATTATTTATAATTTTTTCTAAATTACTCACTATAAAATTTAAAAATAATTTTTATTTGTTTACAGAAACGCGCCAAAGGTGGTGATTTACTTGAACAAGTATATCAGTTTCTAGAGCTATCCGAAAGGGATTATTTTGGTCTGTTGTTTCCCACAAAACCAGAAGATGTTGTGGTATGTATACATATTCATAATCATTAATAATACATACAAATGTAATAGAAATAAAATAATTACAAATTTATTAATTTTAAAAAAATTTTATTAGCGATGGGTAGATGCACAAAAGCCATTTAAAAAACAATGCAGTAGTATTGCATGGGATAATGACGCCGTTCCAATGTTAGAATTTAGAGTTAAGGTAAGTTTTTAAATACATAAACACTCAAGAATGATTACAACGTCCGAAAGCCAATATTAAACATGAACCGCATGATACACGTCTGAATGAAGAGATCATATAAAGTAAAACTGCCATTACAGTTTTTAATTTCGTGATCCTGTTTCATTTTAAAAGGACTTTAAAGTTTTAAAGTATTACATTTATAGGATAACATATTTTTAAAATATTTGTTCTTGTCTTATAATGTCACAATTAATGGCAAATGAAATAAGAGAATATGCGCTAATTTTTTTATTTTGCCATATCTGGAAAAATAAAGTGAATATTGAATGCAGTTTTATTACATTTGGTCTATAGTTTTAAACGTATATTATTCGGTTCGTGGTTACCCAGGCAGAAAAATACAATCATCAAAGCGTTTTAAAAGTACTCTTAATGGTGATACAAGCGTTTCCAGAACGTCATGGTTTTTGTTTTTAGATACTCTTGAAACGTCCGAATGATAACGTCGTTAAACGCTCATATGATTGTTTTTCAAAGCGCTCTAACCAGTAATGGCAACTTTTTACAGTCAAAACGCGCAAAACAGTGACTCAAAATGCGCTAAAAAGCGCTAAATTTGAATAAAGTAAAAGCGCCAAAAAGCGCTAAAAAAATATTTTTATTTTAACGGTTTTAATTAAAATTTTTATAAAATTTTTAGAAATTAGTAACCGATTATGGCCAATAGGCTAGGTTATAGAAAATGAAATAAATAAATAAATAAATACTAAAATAAAATAAAAATCATTAGGTCTATTCATAGAATACTTAAGTCCACAAAATTGCTAAACATAATTTTTAAAAAAAAAAATACTTTTTATTATAAAAAACACATTTTTTTTAATTTTCAACAAAGTTTTACATTTCCATGGTTGTACTACAACGACTACATGAAAATATGATTTTTAAACTGTTATTAGGACGTTTCTGTTGTAAAATGTACATTTTTTCTCAAAGTGATTACTTCTAAAAAGATAGCGCTAAAAGCGCTAAATGAAAAAGTGAAAACGCGCCAATTCAGCGACTTTTTTAAAAACGTGCTAGATTTGAAAAATGCGCTTTTTGGGTGGTCAGAAAGCGCTAAATCTAGCACGAAACGCGCTGAACTGGCTCTAACAGCATTCGGAGGACTAAAAATAAAGTGGTTTAAAGGCGCTTTATTCTGATTTTATTTCAATTTGTATTTTTTTAATTTAAATTTTTAATATTTTTTCTCACAATAGACTAAAAAATAATGTAGTTACCCAGGTAGAAAAATACAACCGTTAAAACGCTTTTAAAGCGCTTTGTATGGTAGTACGAATGCTCTCAGACCATACTGAAAACCATCCTCAGAGCGCTTTCAGACTGTCCTAATGATAACACCGTTAGACGGTTTATTTGAAGCGTTTTTAAAGACATTTATAATATTGATTTTAGAACGCTTCGTTATAGGGCTTTTAAAGCATTGCAAAACCCAAAAATGTATCACTTTTGAAACGGTATGTAAAGCAATTTTAAAGTGCTTTATATGCAAAAAAAAGCAATTTACAAGCATTTCAGATACAAAACCTAAAGTAATTTTCCACCAATTTAAAAACCAAATAAAAGTTTAATTTTGTTTTAATTTTTATTGTTTTAACAAAAGATAAATATATTATTTTTTTTATAAAAAATTACTGTTTTTTTATACCAAAATGATAACGTATGCTTACTTAGTAATGGGAAAATTATAATAGTAAATTAAATTTTTAGTATAAAACGAGCTAAACACAAATCTGATAGTATAATTTTGAAAGGCAATGTTTTCAATGAAATGAACGAGTTTTTTGATTACCCAATTTCATCAAAAGATATAGGGCTGTATAAGGTTAAACATTTGGATAAAAATGTAATTGAAATAAACATTAATATGGTAGAAGTTAAGTGTATTCTTTCTAAATTTTGTAACGAAACAATTGCTATAACTCTTTTACATAAATGATAATAAAACTTTAAATTATTAAAAATAAAGAAAAATGTATGTGAATATTATTTTATAAAAGTTAATAATTTCGACGGCGTTTTTGGTCGTCGTAAACCATATTTAAAAAGTAGTGTAAAAAAATGTTGTAAAAAAAATGTATGTATTCCTAAACCAACATAAATTTGGCGAAAAAGTAATCTCAAAAGGCTTTTTCAAAACGTTCATAAAGCGTTATGAAATAATGCTTTAAAAATGCTTTTTTTTTGATAAGTCACGACTTTTTTTTTACCGTCATGAATTTATACTTGGAAGTGCTTTAAAAATGCTATTTTTTATTACCGTCATGAGTTTCTACTTTGGAGTAGAGATGAGCAATGTAGTGATTTTTGAATCACGCCGTTCTCAGTTACCGTGATTTTCAAATCACCGTTCTTTTAAACAGTTACCGTGATCACCGTTTTTCAATGTGATGCAAAAAAAAAACAATACAATGTTTTCCTTTTACTTTAGATTAGTATGTATTAAATATTATTTGTATTGCCGGACTTCATATTTAATAACTCAATTTGTATTAAGTTCAATTTAAGTACATTCAAGCTATTTCTGAGAAATTATTTATTTAAATTTAAGAGAAATCTGGAAAAATTTATAAAACCACTGTAGAAATGAGCAATTTAGTTATTTTTGAGGAACGTCTTTCTTTACAAATAACCAATATTTTAAACAGTTACAGTGATCACCGTTTTTAAATGTAGATATAAACGTGATTTTAAATCACAGTTCTTTTAAATCACAGTTCTTTCAATAACAGTTTTCATTTTAAAGCAAAATAATATTTTTGGCAATTTCGTTGCTTGTGTGCGTATTAAAAACATTGCGTTTGCTTTGTGTGTTTGTTTTTTTTTTTACATACCATAACAAAAGAAAAAAAAAATATGATTGAACGAACGCACAGCAACTGTTAAAATGTTAGTTAATGTGTGTATAACAGAAAAAAACGATATTGCAAGTAGCAGTGATTTAAGATATTTGATAACTGCAGTTACCGGTTATTTTTGAATCACGGTGATTAAATCACCGGTATGAAAATATCGCTCATCTCTACTTTGGAGTGCTTTAAAAACGCTTTTTTTTATAACCGTCATGAATTTCTACTTGGGTAGTGTGTTTTTCCCTGTTTTTATTTTTTAACAAAGAGGACGTGTTCCTCATTCCCCTAAATGGAATGGCACAATTATTATGTTCTCTATTAAATGGGTGGATGATATAAAACATTTTTTAATTCGCGAAAAAAAAGTGCTGCAAAAGCACTTTTGAGTTGGTAAAACAAAGCGTCTTCAGAGCGTTTGGAAAAAAGTACTTTCAAAGTGTTTTTTTTGTACCATCATCAATTTCTCCTTGGGTAACAACCTTTTTTTCTTATAAGGGTTTGAGTTGAAAAATGTAGAAGAAAATTTAATTTCTTAAAGCTATAGACATTTCTGGTATTCCTATACCGGTTTCAAACAGTTCCAGTTAACCTGTTATCATTAGACGGATTTTAAATGTCGGTTTGTTTTGCTAATACATAGTAATTGTTTTTTTAATATGCAATTTTTTTATTAATATACCCAGTCTGGAATCGAACCACGGATATTTTTCATACCATTAACAATACTAGCAGGATGTCACTTTAGCCCTTTCCGAAAAACGGTATTTTTCGTTTTTTGAGGATTTTTCACTTTTCTTCAATAGAAACTATGTAGGCATTTTATACATATCGAAAGGGTTTTTTAATGCCTATTCAATGGTGTATCGGTCGTGTCCAACTTCGGACTCCTTAAGTCCTTATTTTAAAAAATGTAAAAACTTAAGCGTAGTTTAAATGGAGAGGTATATACGTACAACCACCAAAATCACATATAATAATCTCTATTAAAATTGAGCTGACCCGTATTTTTGTGTTTGGCGAAATTCCTGCTAGTTCGGATTTTATTCCGATTTTCCCGAAATACCTAATTTTTTTCATAAGGTGACAACCCTTTTTAAAATTTGAGATTGTATCTCTTATTTTTAAAGTCCGACCGAATATTCGGTTTCGGTTTCGGCCGAATAATAGGGTTTCGGCCTCTATTCGGTATTCGGCAAAATTTTGGCCGAATATAAGCCGAAACCGAAACTTTTTGGTATTTTAAAAAATATGTAAAAAAGTCTCTAAGTTTTATAATTTCCTGTTCCAATTTACTTTTTTCAGTTCACTTGAACTTCATTTTGTTCAAGTGAACTGAAAAAAGTAAAAAAAGCAAAATTGTCCAATAAATGTAATACTGTGACAGTTCAAATATTTTTTTCTCTCAATCTACTATGAAATTTTTAATTTTTTTTTGCAATATTTTTAAAAAATATTTTTTTTATCAATACAACAATTCCTATGGTTTCAAAACATTAAGTCCTGTATAGTTTATCTTTAAAAAATTGTTTTAATGACTTTATTCATGCCAGACGGTAATTTTTTTAAGTTTCGGTTCGGTTTCGGCCGAATATCTCTTTTTGGCCGAATATTCGGTTTCGGTTCGGCCTCGAAAAACTGGTTTCGGTCGGACTCTACTTATTTTTCTTCCCTCATTACCATATGCAAGTTTCAGGACAATCGGTGGGTGCCCTGTGAAAGACCTTCATTGTAAGTAATATTGACCATTATGTTGAAAATTCCGAAAAAAAAATTTTTAATATGGCAGCATAATTTTACGAAATATCGGGGATTTAGGGGTTTAAAAAAGGGTAAAAAAAATAGTTTTTGTGATTTTTTTATCAATTTTTCAAAACCCTCCATGGTTTTTCTCTAATATATTTTATAGTTCTTTACTTTTTGCTTGTTTGTGTAGAGTTTTATATTTTTAATTATAATAAACTAATTTATATATTTCTCTCTTTAAAAAATATTTACAGTTTTATGTAAGTGATCCGAGTCGTTTACAAGAAGAATATACACGTTATCAATTTTATTTGCAAATAAAACGTAACATATTATTGGGCAAATTGCCATGTTCAATAAATACACAATGTTTGCTAGCAAGTTATACTGTACAATGTAAGTTTTATGGTTTTTCTTTTGGAGTTTCCACAATTTTTTTTTCAATCTTATTAATGCTTTATTTTATTTTTTTTTTCTAGCTGAACTGGGTGATTTTAATTCCGTAGAGCATCAGACTGGCTATTTGAGTAATTTGCAATTGCTGGCCGATCAGACTGCAGATTCTGAACGTAAAATATCAGAATTGCATAAACTACATCGTGGCCAGTTGCCTGCGGATGCTGAATATAATTATTTGGAACATGCTAAAAGACTTGATTTATATGGCATAGATTTGCATAAAGCGATGGTAAGATATAACTTTGCCTGATTTTTTTTTTAATTTTGCAGTATTTTAAAAAAATTTTTAGGACTCAAATGGCAAAGAGCTACAATTAGGTGTTTCTGCTACTGGTCTGTTGGTTTTTCAAAATTCTTTACGCATTAATACCTTTTCTTGGTCCAAAATGGTTAAGGTATCATTTAAACGTAAAGATTTCTTTATACAATTACGCAGAGAACCGGTAAAATAATAAAATTTGAAAAAATAATTTCAAACTAATTTAATTCTTTATTATTTTTTAATTTTCAGTCCGAAAGTTATGATACTTTATTGGGTTTTAGTATGAATTCTCATAAACATGCTAAAGCATTATGGAAATCTTGTGTAGAACATCATTCGTTCTTCCGTTTAAAACGACCACATCGTTTATCACGCTTCCTTAATTTAAGTTTAGGATCAAAGTAAGTTTTTTTGCATGCATTTTTAATTTTTATAAAGAAATTGAAAGTATTTTATTTTTTGTTTTGATTCATTTGGTTTCTTACTACAAGTAGATTCTATTATTCGGGTCGCACTGAACTACAAGCTGTCCAGGAATCGAAACAACGCGTTAAAATTCACAAAGCTTTTGTACGTTCGCCAAGTAAACGTTTGATTACTATTGGGCCGGGTGGTGGGACAACAACATCTCCACTGGCTAATGGTGGCAGTGGTTCTGATAGTAATGGCAGTGTTTCTCATAATGGTAAAACTCCGTCCGCTTTAGTTGCAGCTCATACGTCCATTTTAACCATTACAAAAACAAGCCGTCCGCATCATGACAATAAGGTTACGTCCAAACAATTGGATTCAATGCCACGTAAAGCTTGGGAACAACAAAGTGATGAATATGATATACAGCTGTAAGTATTAAATGGAGTAATAAAAATAAAATAAAAAAACTTTTTGAACAATAACTATTTTTCTTTTTAAAATTTGATTATCGATAACAAATTGTCTATAGAAAAGTTTGTTATCGATAACTTTTTTCTATAGAAAAGTTTTATTATCGATAACTATTTTTTTAAGAAAAGTTTGTTATCGATAACTTATTTTATAAAGAAAAGTTTGTTATGGATAACTTATTTTCTATAGAAAAGTTTGTTTTCTATAACATATTTTCTATAGAAAATCGATAACGAACGGTTACCAAAAGATTGCTATAGAAAACTGATGTTCTATAGAAATGTTTGCTATCGATATTAAATTTTCTATTGAAAAGTTTTGTTGTCAATAACAAATTTTCTATAGAATATTTTTTTATCGATACTTTATAATTTACTATAGAAAAGCTTGTTGTCGATATTAAATTTGCTATAGAAAAGTTTAATCAAGAGCTAATTTTCTACTAAAAAGTTTTGTTATCAATAACTAATTTTCTGTGGAAAATTTTCTCTAGAAAATTGTTATCGATTACTAGTTTTCTATAGATAACTAATTTTTTCTAGAAGAGTTGGTTATCGATAACTAATTTTCTATAAAAAAGTGTGTTATCGATATCTTATTTTCTATAAACAAGTTTGTTATCGGTAACAATTTTCTATAGAAAAGTTTGTTATCGATAAAAATTTTCTATAGAAAAGTTTGTTATCAATAACATCGAAAAGTTTGTTATCGATAACAATTTTCTATAGAAAAGTTTGTTATCGATAACAATTTAGAAAAGTTTGTTATCGATAACAATTTTCTAAAGAAAAGTTTGCTATCGACAACTAATTTTCTATATAAAATTTTTTTTGTCGATAACTAATTTTCTATAGAAAATTTTTTTTTGTCGATAACTAATTTTCTATAGAAAATTTTGTTATTTATTACCAAGTTTGCTATCGACAACTAATTTTCTATATAAAATTTTTTTTGTCGATAACTAATTTTCTATAGAAAATTTTTTTTTGTCGATAACTAATTTTCTATAGAAAATTTTGTTATTTATTACCAATTTTCTATGTTAAAGTTTGTTATAGATAATGTTCTGTAGAAAAGTGCTATCGATATTAAATTTTTTATAGAAAAGTTTTGTTATTAATAACTAATTTTCTATAGAATAGTTTGTTATCTTTTACTAGTTTTCTATAGAAAAGTTTGTTATCGATATCAAATTTGCCATAGAAAAGTTAAGTCGAGAACTAATTTTCTATTGAAAAGTTTTGTTATCAATAACTAAATTTCTATGGAAAATTTTCTCTAGAAAATTCTTATCGATAACTAATTTTCTATAGATAACTTTCTATAGAAAAGTTTGTTATCGATAACTAATTTTCTATAGAAAACTTTGTTATCGATAACTAATTTTCTATAAATAAGTTGTTATCGATAACTTATTTTCTTTGTAAAAGTTTGTTATCGATAACTAATTTTTTATAGAAAAGCTTGCTATCGACAACTTATTTTATGAAAAAAACTTTTTATCGATAACTAATTTTCTATACAAAATTTTTTGCTATCGCTAACTTATTTTCTATAGAAAATATTGTTATCGCTTACCGATTTTCTTTAAAAAGATAGTTATAGTTTTATCGAAAAAAAGTTTGCAATCGATAACTAATTTTCTCTATAAAAGAGAAAATTAGCTATCGATTTTTCTCTAAAAATGTTGTTATCGATCGATTATTTTCTCAAGAAAAGTTATTGCCGATTATTTAATTTCTCTGGAAAAGTTTGTTATCGATAACTTTTTTTCTATAGAAATTTTTTAAACGATAACTAATCTTCTATAGAAAAGTTATCGATAACTAATTTTCTATATAAAAGTTTGTTATTGATATATATTCACATGAATAATTTATAATTAAAAAAAAAATCATCTTCCTTTAGTGATACTGGCTATATAGATAATCGTCGTTTCGAGTCTCCAGTACCTGCTTATAGTACAGGATCTCATAGTCCAAATGGCACTCAATTAGGTGCAGCCATAACTACCTACATTAATGGCTGTTCTGGTGGGATAGCACCCGAAAGTGGTAGTGATTTAATAACCATACGTTTATTATCCGACGAACATGGTCGTTTTGGTTTCAATGTTAAGGGTGGCATTGATCTAAGTCTACCCGTGCAAGTATCTAAAGTTGTACCAAATACACCAGCCGATCGTTGTACGCCACGCGTCTGTGAAGGTGATGAAGTTGTTTTAATCAATGGCCGAGAAGTGTTGGGTCTTAAACATGAACAAGTGGTAACAATGATAAAAGAATGTCGTAATACACGCAATGGAGAGCTACTGTTGACCATGAGACCGGGTCGAATGTCATCGGTTATGAACGAAGAAGAACCACTGTATCAGTATGTTCCAGAAAATGATGAAATTGGTTCTCATTCAAATTTATTAGATGGTGATGCACTCTTCACTCAAAGTCTTTTACTGCTGAGTGATGGTTTGGCATCGGGTGCTTTGTTGGCTCAATACGAGTTAATGTATCGTAAAAATCCCGATTTACTTATAACTGAAGCACGAAAACCTGAAAATGTAGCAAAAAATCGTTATCGAGACATCTCGCCATATGATTGTACACGTGTCTCATTGGTTAACTCTTCCACGGGTGATTATATTAATGCCAATTATGTTAATATGGAAATACCGGGTGGTATAAATCGTTATATTGCCACACAAGGTCCCTTGTCTACGACAACAACCGACTTTTGGCGTATGGTACAGCAGGAGAGTAGTCATTTAGTGGTAATGCTTACCACTGTAATGGAAGCAGGAAGACAAAAATGTCATCAATACTGGCCAGTAACGGGTGATGAACTTCAACTGGGTGAGGGTTTCTTGGTTAAATGCCTCAGTGAGCAAGCTGATGAAACTGGTAGTTTTGTTTTTCGTGAATTTCTATTGTGTGATAAACGTACGGGGGAACAACGTCACATCCAGCATATGCAATATCTGGCTTGGCCAGATCATTGTGTACCCTCCGATCCAAATCTTTTCTTAGAATTTGTTGAACGTGTACGAAATGCTCGTAATCGTACGCTTTTGCAAGAAATCGAAGAGAGTCTTAAGCAAGTGCGACTACTCGATGCCGATAATGATGAGAATGGTGGTCTAATGAGTGAACGGAAATGTGCTGCTAGTAATGGTGTTACGCCCGAAGATGAAACACCAGTTTCAACAAGTGTTCATCAGTAAGTTTGTAGATTTTTTTAGTTGTTTTACTTCATTTGTTATTTTTTTTTGTTTTTTATTTCATTTAAGATGTATTAGTGCTGCCAATCCTCCTGTGATAGTGCATTGTTCAGCTGGTATTGGACGTACTGGTGTGCTTATATTAATGGATACTGCTTTGGCCTTAATGGAGGCTCGTGAACCTGTTTATCCTTTGGATATTGTGCGTACAATGCGTGACCAAAGAGCGTGTATGGTACAAAATGTGGTAAGTAGAAGAATTGAAATTAAATGAAAGAAATTTGGTGAAAAAATATTTATATTTAAGGGAAATAAAAAATTAATTTAAATAAAGGGAGAATGCCGAATCTTTTTGTACCCTACAACATGTAATTTATTATGCCTAAGTAATACAATTTAATAATTATTATTTTGTGTCTACGCCCACAAAAGGAAGCGGGCCAAAAAATTACATTTTTTCCCCTACATACAAATGCAGGACTCTTGCCTTCTTGTGACATAAAATTGTGACGTTTTTCAGAGGTTGCTTTGATTCTTCCAAATTTCCGATTTTGCCCATTCACAAACTTAACCTGCCTAGAACCATAAAACACATTTGTGCCAAACTTCAGGAGTCTAGCTCTTTTATCTTGGACAGCTAATTTTTTATACAGACAGACAGACGGGCGGACATTAATAGAGTGATTCATGATAAAATGTATAATTTTATGTAGAATATTTTTAAATACATTTGGAAAATTTTAGAATACAATTGGACAATTTTGAAAATACAGTTGGAAAATTTTAAAATACAATTAGACAATTTCAAAATACATTTGGAAATTTTCAAAATAAATTTGAAAAATTTTAAAATACAATTGGACAATTTTAAAATATAGTATATTTGGACAATTTTAAAAAACCTTTGGACAATTTTAAAATGCCTTTGGACAATTTTAAAATAAATTTGGACAATTTTAAAATATATTTGGACAGTTTTAAAATACATTTGGACAATTTTAAAATACATTTGGACAATTTTAAAATAAATTTGGACAATTTTAAAATATATTTGGACAATTTTAAAATAGATTTGGACAACTTTAAAATACATTTGGACAATTTTAAAATTCATTTGAACAATTTTAAAATACATTTGGCCAATTTTTAAATACATTTGGACAATTTTAAAATTCATTTGAACAATTTTAAAATACATTTGGATAATTTTAAAATACTTTTGGAAATTTTTAGAATACAATTGGACAATTTTAAAATATATTTGGACAATTTTAAAATAAATTTGGACAATTTTAAAATACTTTTGCAAATTTTTAAAATACAATTGGACAATTTTAAAATATATTTGGACAATTTTAAAATACATTTGGGCAATTTTAGGGGCCTATTCACAAAAAAAGTCATAACTCAATCATAACTCAATTTTTTCCATGTGGTTGTTGTAAACAATCATAAAAAAATTCAAATTTTGTTTGAAAATTTCAAAAAAATAAAGACCTGCTACCCACATCGTCTCAAAATTGACAAATAATTTTAAATTTTGAGACTTTTTATGATGTT
Organism: Pegoplata infirma; assembly: GCA_963921195.1. NCBI lineage: Eukaryota > Metazoa > Arthropoda > Insecta > Diptera > Anthomyiidae > Pegoplata > Pegoplata infirma. Next base: position 54,324,152 of record OY992539.1, read on the forward strand.
GTTTACAACAAACACAGGGAATATGAAGTTTGAAAATAATAAAATTAGTCATAACGAGTCATAACTGAGAATAGGCCTGTTAAAATACATTTGAAAATTTTTAAAATACATTTGAAAATGGTGTAGAGATGGGCACATGAGCAAATTAGTGCGTGATTTACGTGAATCAAGCATGAGTGTGACTGAAATGCCTAAATTGTGAGTGAGTGAGTGAAAAAAATTGCGTGAGTGAGTGTGCGTGAGTACAATTTTGGCTTGAGTGAGTGTAAGTTTCTTCCTGAAAAAAATAAAATAATCTTATCAATAAAATTAAGATTCTAAAAAAATCAGTTTTTGGAAATTTTTTTCTATATGGACTAAAATAGTATACTTATTACACCGTCCCACAGTGGGTTCGATGGTACCCAAAATGCCGATTAATTCAGATAAGCAGTAGTTTTAGAATATAATATTTTTTTTTATTGATAAACTAAAAAACGTAAAAATACACATTTTGGAACAAAAAAATTGGAAAAAAAAATTTTTAACCTGTTAGGCGGTTTTTTCTTTTTCGGAAAAAAGGGTTAAGTTCACTATTTTTGCTGTAACTTTGGAATAAAAAGCGATAAATTAATAAAAAAAAAATGGAAATTAAGTGTACATAATGTGATATCAAAGTAATTAAAGAAAGAATGCATAATATGTATTTATATTGATATAAATTTTATTGAAATACAATTTTTGTTTTTCACAAAATCTCATAAATGTACAAATTTATCTGAAACAAGTAGAAAAGTTAAATTCGAATTGGCCGAATCTATGAATACCCTCCACAATGCCCATTTTAAGTGATAATAAATTTTTTAACGTGAAAAAAATAACAGTTTTGATTAGAAATATTTTATTTTGTTTAAAAATTTTTTTTTTTGTAATTTTTGAAAAAAAAGAAAAAAAAATTACTAATTTTTTTTTGAGTGTAAAATTTTTTTCGAGTGTATTTTTTTTTTTTTTTGTTTTGGTATAAAAATATTTTTGAGTGATAAAAATACGTTTAAAAATTTTTTTGTGACTTACCAATATTTTTAAAACAGGTTTAACGGGTTTTCAACACGTGAATTTAAGGTGACGCTAATCTGAAATTCACGGTTTTGCTAATAACTTTTGAACCACTGGACCGATTTGGCTGAAATTCAATACGAACTAGGCTGGAGGAACGAAAAATATATATGCCAAGCTTCAGCATCCTCAGAATTGCTTTTCGAAAGTTATAGTGCTTTATATCTCATAAATTCACGAAAAACCCTTGCCGAAATTCAGTCTTTTGCTCATAACTTTTGAACCACTGGACCGATTTCGCTGGATTGCAATACCAACCTGACCAGGTAAATGCCCAACATATATGCCAAACTTCAGGAGCCTCCGTAAAGTCTTTCAAAAGTTAGCGTGTTTTCAACAGACAGACAGACAGACAGACGGACGGACGGACATCGCTAGATCGTCTTAAAATCGATCGAGGATCATGAATATATATACTTTGTGGGGTCCTAGACCAATATTTCGAGGTGTTACAAACGGAATGACAAACTTAAATATATCCCCTCTATCACTAGAGTGGAGGGTATAAAAAGTGATTTAAGGGAATATTATAGTTTTTTATTAACGAATTATCACAAATACATAAAAACACAGCATTTTAGAAAAAAAAATTTAACAAAAATTTTTTTTTTAATCTTTTAGTCGTTTTTTTTTGTTTTTGGAAAAAACACGAAACCCTTGAACATGTAATAAAGCTACAAAAAACAAATGGAGGGGACTTTTTTGGCGTAGGGGTGAGGGTTTACCGGGAGACTCTGAGGGACACCTTCCCCTCGCGATAAACGTTGCCAAAAAAATAGGTGTCAGTTTTTGCACCTAAATAATAAAAAATTATCAATATTTAAATTATTTTTTCTATACACGCCCCCAAAAAGGGGCGGCCCGAAAAAATTGGCTCTCCTGATCCCCCTTGGTTCAAATTCAGATCGATGGACTTCATATGGCATTAAAATGTTTCATTTATTGAACAAATATACAAATAAAACTTGAAAAAAAAAATATTTTTCTGGGGTAGTTTTAGTTCTTCAAGAGGAAACTTTTTCCCCCCTGGTCCGATTTTGCTCGTTCAAGAACTTAACCAGCCTATGACCATTATACATATTTGTGACAAACTTCAGGATTCTAGCTATTGTTTTATGTACCTTATGGTGTGCTCAACAACAAACGGACGGACGGACACACGGTTAGTCACAGAATGTCTTAGAATCGATCAGTGATCAATAATATACACTTTATGGGGTCCTAGACCCATATTTCGATGCGTTACATACGGAATGACAAAGTGAGTGTAAGCCCATACTGTAGTTGAGGGGTATAAACACACATATAATGGTCTGGTTTAATAAATGATACCCAGACTTTTTACACAAAAACTGGAATAAAAAATTGTCCGTACTTTTTTTTCTTTTAAATAAAAGCTGATATCCTATAATTTTTTAAAATCCACAAAACTAAATCCAACTATTACTAACTTAATATGTGTGGCCCATTAAATGTGGAAAATATCCCAATTTCGGACCTTTTTTAAAAAAATTATTAAAAATGTTAAGACACAATTTTTATAAACAAAAAAAATTTTACAATTTATTTTAATACCTCGTGTTTAAGGTTCCATTATAAAAGATTTTCTTTTAAAAGATTTAATACTACTAATAATTGCTTGAAAAATAAAATATTTTTCTGGGGTAGTTTTAGTTCTTCAAGAGGAAACTTTTTCCCCCCTGGTCCGATTTTGCTCGTTCAAGAACTTAACCAGCCTATGACCATTATACATATTTGTGACAAACTTCAGGATTCTAGCTATTGTTTTATGTACCTTATGGTGTGCTCAACAACAAACGGACGGACGGACACACGGTTAGTCACAGAATGTCTTAGAATCGATCAGTGATCAATAATATACACTTTATGGGGTCCTAGACCCATATTTCGATGCGTTACATACGGAATGACAAAGTGAGTGTAAGCCCATACTGTAGTTGAAGGGTATAAACACACATATAATGGTCTGGTTTAATAAATGATACCCAGACTTTTTACACAAAAACTGGAATAAAAAATTGTCCGTACTTTTTTTTCTTTTAAATAAAAGCTGATATCCTATAATTTTTTAAAATCCACAAAACTAAATCCAACTATTACTAACTTAATATGTGTGGCCCATTAAATGTGGAAAATATCCCAATTTCGGACCTTTTTTAAAAAAATTATTAAAAATGTTAAGACACAATTTTTATAAACAAAAAAAATTTTACAATTTATTTTAATACCTCGTGTTTAAGGTTCCATTATAAAAGATTTTCTTTTAAAAGATTTAATACTACTAATAATTGCTTGAATTGTAAAAAATTTCCATTTTTTACTTTTTTCAAAGACTGCAATAATTTGCTAACTTTGACAGCTCACCGAAAAAAAAGTAAACAACTTAGTTGATTGCTTTTGATAACACCGTACAACACTACTTTTAACACCAGAACGATACCATATACACTTGAAAGTAGAGCTCCTCTGGAGTAAAACTGCATTTACAGTTTTTCATTCGGTGATCATTTGTCCTTTTTAGAGGACTTTAAAGTTTTCAAGGACATTTAAAGTAAAAAAAAAAAAAAAATATTTCTACTTATCCTACGATGCTGAGATAAAAAGCAAATGAAAGAAGAAAGTCTTCTCAAATTTTTAAACATGTCCGTTTTATCATATCAGGTTAAAAGGATGTCAATAAGGTCCTTTCAAAATTTTGTCCTTTAATATCCTTTAGAATTTCCAGCCATTTCTTCCGGAAAAAATGTATGTTAAGGACATTGATATGCACTAACACATTGTTAAATTTCATCCTTCTCACTTTGTTAGTTTAGTGTAAAAAAAAAATAAATTTTTATATATAACTGAAAATATATTTTTTATTTACACATAGCCTCCCAAATATTAACCCATTTTCTTGGAAAAAAAATGTAACACATGAATAAATGGATATACATGTGAAACTGGACCCTGCATGGAGTAAAAGTAAGTTCACAGTTTTTTATTCGGTGATCCGGTCTCCTTTTAAATAAACTTTTAAGTTACAAATGACATATAAAATTCAAAAACTTTTTAAAATTACTTCTATTAGTTTGTTGCGGAAATGGTGATATAAAGTCAAACTCAAGAATTTCAGAGGAAGTTTTTCGGCTTTGCCTTAATTTTAGGTTGTTGTTTAAAGCAAGAGTTAAAAAAATTTATTTGCTGTGTTTTTCAATAAGTGGATTTATTTTCTGATTAATCTTGTTTTGCTTAAAAAAAATATTTTAACATACTAAAACTAATTTGGAATATTTTTTTCCGTAACCTACAATAAATTTGCAATTATAATCCGAAAAAAATAATGAACAAATTTGGAAAATGAGAAAAGTTATAAATAAAACAAAATTAATCCAAAATGGATTTATTAAATCCTAAAATTTATTTGGATTTATTTTGATTTATTTAAGTTTCCAGATTTTTTTATTATTTTTTAGGATAATAATTGCTTATTTATCGTAGATTATGGAAAAAAAATATTCCAAATTTGTTTTGGCATTTTAATTTATTTATTTTGAACTAAATAAGATTAATCCGAAAATAAATCCACTTATTGAAAAACACAGCAATTGTCATACATATAGCATATACTTGCATAAGTAAAAGTACAAATAAGTAAACACGTGTTTTTTATACGATTTATTTACATATAGACTTCAAATGATGCATTTTAATATTAGTTAACAAAATTATAAAGACAATCCATTAGATTGTTAATAAAACTATTAAAAAACAATTTAAAATCTAAAAACTAAACCAAACAAAAAAAAACATAAATTATTAACCCAAAGAAACAAATTCATTTGTTTATGGTATTTAAAGGAGACCGGATCACCGAATAAAAAACTATGAACGTACTTTTACTCCATGGAGGGTCCAGTTTCACATGTATATCCATTTATTCATGTGTTAGATTTTTGTCCAAGAAAATTGGTTAATATTTGGGAGGCTATGTGTAAACAAAAAAATATATTTTCAGTTATATATAAAAACTTATTTTTTTTAAACTAAACTAACAAAGTGAGAACCCCAGTAAAAATATTATGCTAATTTAACTGAATAGATCTAATTTGATCCGTAAAATTGGTTGTATCAAATAATATCTAATTGTATTACTTTAGATCAAAAAATATAAAAATTGATACAATTTGATCCTGAATTTGGTCAAATCTAATTAGATCAAATTGATCTTATAATATCAATTTTTATATAATTTGATGAGCAAAACCAAAATACGAATCTAATCATATATGGAGCAATATCTAACCATATAAAGTGGATCAACCGTATCAAAGTGATAGATACAATTTTATATAAATTTATACGGAAGCATATTAACTCATATAAGATTGTATCAAATTATATATGATTAGACCAGAAAATTTTTACTCGGGAAGGATGAAATTTAACAATGTGTTAGTGCATATCAATGACCTTAACATATATTTTTTCCGGAAGAAATGGCTGGAAATTCTCAAGGATATTAAAGGACAAAGTTTTGAAAGGACCTTATTGATATCCTTTTAACCTGATATGACAAAACGAACATGTTTAAAAAATTGAGGAAGCTTTCCTCTTTCATTTGCTTTTTATCTCAGTATCGTAGGATAAGTAGAAATATATTTTTTTTTTTTTACTTTAAATGTCCTTCAAAACTTTAAAGTCCTCTAAAAAGGACAAATGATCACCGAATGAAAAACTGTAAATGCAGTTTTACTCCAGAGGGGCTCTACTTTCAAGTGTATAAGGTCTCGTTCTGGTGTTAAAAAAAAAGTTGAAATTTGTCTTACAGTGTAACTAGTGATGCAGAATTTTATCTACTTTTACCCTATACCAAATTTTATAACAAAAACTTCATTTATAAATTTCAATTAATCGTCACTTTGGTACCATTTGAACCCAATGTGCGTCCGACAAAAATGAAAAAAGTCGTTAAACACGAACTGGATAATATACGTTTCAACTACACCGAAAAAAATTCCTGCGTTATATGTACGAAAACGTTCGTACATTGTACGAAAAATTTCGTTGTTTCGCACCACGAAATTCTTGCGTACAATGTACGAAATGCACGAAATTTTTTCGTAAAATAAACGAAATTATTTTTGTATTTTACAAAAAAAAATTCGTAAAATAAACGCAATAAATTTTTGTGTTTTACGAAAATTTTCGTAAAATAAACGAAATATTTTTTTTGTTTTACGAAATTATTTCGTAAAATAAACGAAATATTTTTTTTTTTACGAAAATCTTTTGTAAAAAAAATCGTTAAATAAACGAGATTACATGTAAAAATTCTTTCTTGAGAATAAGAACAACGTTTTCAACGTTTTGACAGCAACATTTCCAAGCAATTAATTGTTTCTTCTTAACAGAGACTTATAAGATTTCATTCATTATTTACACTGATTTTGTTGCTACGTTCACACTACAAGAACTTATGATGATATGTTGAGATGATTTTTTTTTTTTTTGGAGGACCACCTCCCCACATGTAAAAAAAACTTATATCATCAAGCGGCAAATTTTATTTGGTCCGATTAGCCTCAAATTTTAATTGATCCTTAAAATAAATAAAAACCAAGTGAGAGCTCCAAATTCGGCTGTGCCGAATCTTTTATATCCCAAATAAGTAAAAAATTATCAGAGTTATCATTATTGAAATTAATTCTTTATACTCACGACCACAAGACATTTTCTAATCCCCTGGGTCGAAGCACAATATTTAAAATTTTTTTGACATAAAAATGTTTCATTTGTTTAACAAAAATGCAAAAAACACTTTAAAAAAATTAGGTTTTTCAGAGGTTGGTTTATTTCTTTAAGGGCAATTTTTTTTTTTTTTTTTTGCATGGACCGATTTTGCCCACATACGAACATACGAACTTATCCTGCTGATGACCAAAAGACTTGTTCGTGCTAAACTTCAGGAGTCTTATCTTTTTATTTGGATGGTATCCGTGTTTTATGCAGACGGACATTAATAGAATGCCTTAGAATCTATCATGGATCAATAATATATATACTTTATGGGGTCCCCGACCGATATTTCGAAGCGTTACAAACGAAATGACAAAGTGATTATGCCCCAATACTGTAGTTGGGGTGCATAAAAACACCCTTTAAGCGTGCATTTAAAGATTTCTTCTATTTTTTTTTTCGTAATAGTCCACTTTCGTATATTTTACGAAAGAAGTTTTTACGAATTATTTTCGTAAAAATACGAAAGTCTGTACACTTTTTTTGTAATATGTAGTCAACATTCGTATATTTTACGAAAGAAGAATTTACATTCTTTTTTTCGTTACTTTCGTAAAATTAAAAAAGTTTTTACAAATTTTTTTCGTAATATGTAGTCAACATTTGTAAATATTACGAAAAAAATATTTACTAATCATTTTCGTTACTTTCGTAAAAATACGAAATTCAGTACTAAAGTTTTTCGTACTATGTAGTCAACTTTCGTGTATTTTACGAAAAAACTAAGTACGAAACTTTTTTTCGTAAAATGTTGCATGGATTATTTTCGGTGTAGAGACTAAATGTGCTATAACTGCATTTACTGTTTTTCATTTCGTGATCCTGTTTCCTTTTAAAAGGACTTCAAAGTTTTAGAGTATTACATTTTATAAAATATTTATTTAATATTTGTATTTGTCCTAAGACGTCCTTTTAAAACTTTATCCTTCAATATCATTTAAAATTTTCAACAAAATATTTCGATTAAGTTTTTAAATGACATTATTCATATCCTTTGATCCTGATATGGCAAAATGAAAAAAATAGGGTAGATCCTCCTCTTTCATTTGCCATCACCAGTGGCATAATATTTGGACAAGTACAAATATTAAAAAAAATATTTTACAAAATGTAATCCATTAAAACTTTGAACCCCTTTAAAAAGAACAGGATCACGAAATGAAAAACTGTAAATGCAGTTTTACTTCATTTGATTACTACTTTCAGACGTATATCATCCGGTTTAAGTTTAATATTGGCTGTCGGACGGTGTTATTAAACTTAACTTAAAACCCCAGAATCTCAAGGATCCTCCAGCAGAATTGGCATCCATAAAGCCTACATAGAACGAAATGGAATTGAACGCGAAATGAAAAGAAAAAATTCAGAAAACGCAATGGGACGATTTTTTTTCACTTTAAATTTTTTACTCAAAACTTTTTTTCGCTCAAAATTTATTTTTATTCGAACTTCTTTTTATGACAAATATTTTTTCTCACTCAAAATATTTTCCAGGAAAAAATTTTTTTTCTTAAATTTTTTTTCTTAAAATAAATACGAACAAACTTTTCAAAATAATGGTCTTATAAACTTGAAATTTCAATCAAATAAAGATTTAAAAAAAATAAGTTTTTGGAAATTTCTATAATATGGACTGAAATAAAATACTTATTATTAAACTTAACTTAAAACCTCAGAATCTCAAGGATCCTCCAGCAAAATTAGCATCCATAAAGCCTACATGGAATGAAATGAAACAGGGAACGAAATGGAATAGAACGGGAAACGAAAAGGAATAATTCAGAAAATGCAATGGAACGAGTTTTTTTTTTACTTTAATTTTTTTTTTACTTTTTTCGCTTAAAATTTGTTTTTATTCGATTGAACTTCTTTTTGTGACAGATATTTTTTTTCAGGAAAAAATTTTTTTTTCTTAAATTTTTTTTTTCTCAAAATTAATACCTACGAACTTTTCAAAATACAAAATTTCTTATTTATATTTTCAGAGTCAATATCGTTTTGTGTGTGAATGTATCTGTGCTGCTTATATGAAAATGTCACGTAATAGTGCTTTATTAGCTCAAGAAGAAGATGATGATGATGATGACGATGATGATTAGAGATATTTTTTTATTTAATTTTGGATTTCTTAACACTATATTGGTAATAATGCACGTGCCTCTCTTAAAAACGGAACCACAATAAGCTAAACATAATAAATATCTTCTCACACAGCCACACAAATACACGCATATGGAATATAATTATTATAATTATATATTTTTTATATAAAACTTACAGTAAATGAAATATTTTGAGTAAGAAAAAAAATTGAAAGAATAATAAGCATACAACAACCATTATTTATGATTTAAGATTGAAAAAAAAAAATAATTGTATACGTATTTTATCTTCTTTATTCCTTTATCATATATACTTCCACCCCCTCCCCCTCCATGTAACTTCCTCCATTAAAACAAAAGAAAAATTGTTATTATTTAAATATATAAATGCTTTAAAAAAATTTGGTTTACACACATTTAGTGAAATTTAATTAAGTGTACTCGATATGGTGGTTCAAAAATATTCAAAAAAAAGTAGAGTGCCCTTAATAAAATTTAGCTTGGTGTATTTAACTTGTTTTTAAAGTGTTTTTTTATTATGTGTATTTTTTTATTGTAATTATTTCTAAAATACTATTCGATTGCTGCAACGATTTATAAAAAAAAAGCATTTAAAATGTCTACATATATTTTTTTGTTTGTTTTTAGGTATCATTTATAAAATTTTTAGTAATTATATTAAAAAAAAGTTAAAAATTAGTTGAAAATCATCTTCCTCCCCCCCCTCCCTTTAATATTATCAACGATAATTTGTAAGTTTATTCTTATTAGCATTTAAGTTTATTATCATCTAACCAATTCCTTAACAAATTATTAACTATTTATTTTGTCGAAATTCGTCAAAATTCATTATTGAAAATTTTTGAACTGAATTATTTTACAAATTCAATGATTTGTCGTCACTGCTATAAAATTTTTAAGGGATTAAAAAAAAACTGAAATAAAAAACACCTTCCGACAGCCAATATTAAACATGGTCCGGATGATGTACGTCTGAAAGTAGAAATCAAATGTAGTAAAACTGCATTTACAGTTTTTCATTTCGTAATTCTGTTTCCTTTTAAAAGGACTTTAAAGTTTTAGAGGATTAAGTTTTTGTAAAATATTTTTTAAATATTCATACTTGTCCTAGGATGCCACTAGTAATAACAAATGAAAGAAAAGAATCTTCCCTAATTTTTCATTTTTATTTTGCCATATCAGGAAAAAGGATGTGAATAATGTCCTTTTAAAACTTTATCAAAATATTTTGTTGAAATTTTTAAACGATATAAAAGGATACATATTACTTACCTTCTTTTTTTCCTGATATATCAAAATAATAAAATGGGAAAATTAGGGAAGATCCTTCTCTTTCGTTCTTATCACTAGTGGCATCCTAAAACAAGTACAAATATTTAAAAAATAGTTTACAAAAATGTAATCATGTAAAACTTTGAAGTCCTTTTAAAAGGAAACAGAATCACAAAATAAGAAACTTCAAATGCGGTTTTAGTACATTTAGGGCTGGTAATTCACCACAATATAATCAATGATTAAGGCTAATCAGTGTTTGCAAACTTTAAATTTATATGAAAATAAACAATAATTAGTATTAATCATTTTTAAGCTTTTGATAAGTTGCCAGCCCTTAGTTTCTAGTTTATCCAGTTCGTGTTTAACGATTTTTTAATTGTCGGACGGAGTAATAACATAAAAACTATTAGTATTGTAGCACCAAAAACTAAGAAAAACAAAATAATTATTTATGCTAAAATATACATACAATACACACAACACAAACATATAAATACATTTTATATACATATATATTTATTATTGTAATAATCATCATTTTTACAATGTAGTTTGTCGTTTAATAAAAATGTTTGTCTCTTATATTTTGTAAAAATAAAAATAAAAAATAAAACAAATCGAATAAAAAATAAATATTTAGTTGTCATTGTAAGTTGTGTTTTTGTTTTACTGCGATTTTGTCATTATATTTCACCGACGCTCATGCAATTTACTTTGAAATTGTTCGAATTAATTTGAAATGATTTGAAAACCCCCTTTTTTATTGCATATATTTGGGCAGAGGAAAAATCTTTTCTTGCCTTCATTTTTTTGGCAAAAAATAATTGAGCAGTTCATGCGAATAAGGACAAACTTTTTCGAAAACACGTTTTTGCAAATGCGTTTTTTTTTTAGCAGAAAACCTTATTAAAGGCAAATTGTAACGATACCAGTGAGTTAAACGGTTTTTGATGCTTAGAGTAAAAATTTAGTAAAATGTTTTTTGGCTCAAAAAAATTTTAAATGTTAGCTTTTAAGGCCTCTACAGACGATTCAATATTATGCACAATCTGCATGTATTTTTTCACTTCAATATTTTATACAGTATTTTTATGTATGCCATTTGTGGGTAAACGTCAAAAATATTGTGCATAATATTGCGTCGTCTGTAGGTACCTTTAAAGTAAAAAATACGATTTTTTTTTCTCTGCCTAAATATATGCATTAAATTATTTTCTTGTATCACCGGATCAAATGGCTTTCAACACTTTTAGAAACATTTCCAAAATGTAGTAATATAAATTTTATAAGCCTAAAAGTATGCACTTCTTTTTTACATAAAATGCCGAAATTCGTTTGAATCAGATGAAATTGCCCTTAATAATTTATTCAGTTTTTGTATCACCTTGTCTACCAATTAAATACAACTATGTTTAGTACCTTTTTATATAACTCTGTAAATGCAACACAGCAACACTTTTCTCGTGCATCCATTCTGTCATTGCCTGTAGTGTTGTACATTTCAGTTGCTTTTAAGTACTCAATTACTGAGTACTCGAAATTCCGACTTGCACAAAAATATTTGAATTCATTATACTACACGCAAAAAAAAAATCTGTGTCAGATTGAGCAATCCTACTTGGTAAAATTTTTTTCATACACGCAAAAAAAAAATCTGTGTAAGATTGAGCAATCCTACTTGGTAAAACTTTTTTCATACCAAAAAAAAATTTTTACCAAATTTTTGCTAAAATTATGCTTGTCGATGTTAAAGTAACATAATTCATTTTTTATGTAAAATAACCAAGTAGCTTGCACAATAACGCAAATTACTTGCACAAAAATTTATTGAAAGAAAACAACAAAAAAAAAAACAAATACAGACCTCCATTTTCATTTTGTTTTTTTGTGTGCGTGCTTCGTTTATTTTTTGTGTTATAAAAACGTAAAAAGGAAATTGATTAATAAAATTAAAATAAATTAATAAATAAAAATAAATAATTACACCGAACCAAATATGGCAGTAATATTGACGAAAAAGCATGTTGATTTGACGAAAGAACAATCATTATACAGCTAACAAAACCGAGGTGTTGAATTGAATAAAATTCGTTGATTTTTTTATTTGACATTAGTTTGACGAAATTTCGTCAAATTAACAGAATTATTTTCGTTAATTTGAATAAAATATTTTATTCAATTTGAATAAATATCATCAATTTAACAAAATGATTTTCGTTAATTTTATAATATTTTATCCATTTTCCTAACTTTTTCTACCCTTAAAAAAAATAAAATATCCATACATAAATACAATTTTTGTAATTATTATTTTTATTTAATTAAAGTTGTTAATATTTTAAAAAATGTTTACTATTATTAACAAAAAAATTAATAATTAAAAAAAAAACAATAATAATTTAAATATAAACTTACACAAAGGGAAACGAATGAATTTATTAAATCGAACGACGACGAAAATGCTGGCGTGTGCACATATTTTGAATGTGTTAATCCAAATTCCAGACATTAACTTATTTATTTTTGAAGTACATCAGGAGAAGTCACCATCAATATAATATGTATGTAGAATACCTATAACAAATTAATAAAAATTAGTTGTTTGTTAATTTAATTATTAAATAAAGTATACTTACATGTTTGAAGTTTGCAGAATTTGAAGACGTTTTTACAATTCCAAAAAATGACATAAAAACTATTAGCTTTAGGCAATTAAACAAAATTGCATGAAAAAATAAATTAATTTTCGCGGAAAATACATTTTCTGGTGACGCTGAACATTGAAAAAAATAATGGCGTCCAAACTACTAATATTAGTCAATTTGACGAAATTTTGTCAATTTTACTTCTTCAGAGGATGTAAACTTGACGAAATTTCGTTGATTTGAATAAAATTTGTTGAATCTTAAAAAAAAAATTGACAAAATTTTGTCAAAGATCTACGAAAATTTTTTGTTGATTTTACCTACGAGATTTGGTTCGGTGTAGTTTTTTAAAAGATAAATAAATGTAAGATAAAAAAATGCTAAAGTTAATTTTGCTGTCATAACTTAAAACACCATTCATTTAGCAAAACCAATGGAGTCCCAGACGTTTGTTTCAATTAATTACAAATGGAATGATAAAGTGAGTATACCCCTATTCCAAAGACACCAATAAGGTTTAATAGATTTTTAATTAAAAATTAGTGTTTGGTAATAATTTTCTATTTTTACAGGATACTGCTAAATAAATTTTTGAAGCTATGGCGAATCCTTCACTACAATAAAGAGCGTGGGCACCAGTTCTCCCTTTAGTTATAAAATTAAAACCTAAAAACTCATTTATATAGCAAAAACAATGGAGTCCAGACCTGTTTTGATGAGTTACAAATGGAATCACAAAGTAAGTGTTCCTCTAACCAAAAGACCAATGGGGTTTACTAGTTTTTTAAATAAAAATTTATATTTTGTAATAATTTTCTATATTTACAGGATGCTTTTAAATAAATTCGTGAAGCTATAGCGGATCCTTCACTTCAAGAAAAAGCGTAGGCAGCAGTCACTGGAGAAAATTGTACATAAAGGGTCAGTTGGTCGTTGGTATATGTTGTGTATACACAACATTTACCCCCAGTTTCTGTAATACGAACGTCATTCGTTCGTGACGAATTTGTGTGTATTTTGTTATTGTAACAAAAACAAAATACATACAAATTCGTCGCAGACGAATGGCGTTCGTATTACAGAAACTGGGGGTTATTTTATTAATATGGATTTATTCTGTGAAAATTGTAAATTCAATAAATATAAAAATTTTTACAAAAATTTAATAGAAAATTTATTTTAGCATAAATGTGGTAATTTTTAGCATTATTTTTAGTCACCTTTTCTAATAATTTTGGTATATTTCACCATATTTCTTTTGGTATGTTTTACCAAGTTAATACCTTCGGACCATATAAATCCCCAGGATTAGATGGAATCTATCCGAAAATGATCCAAGAGGGAATTGATATCATAGGCGATACACTATTATGCATTTTTAGGTTCTGTGTAAATCAATCCTACGTTCCAACTTCCTGGCGTAAGGTTAAGGTAGCGTTCATACCGAAAGCGGGTAAAATTCAGCATTGTACTGCGAAAGACTTTAGGCCAATAAGTCTTTCTTCTTTCATGTTAAAGACGTTGGAGAGAATTCTGGATGAACATATTAGAAGGAATATATGCCCTTTAAGCATTTCTGGTAGTCAACATGCGTACATTAAAGGTAAATCAGTGGATTCTGCACTTCATGTTGCTGTTCAGCACATTGAGAGGTCACTTTCCTTTAAGGACTATACACTAGGAGTTTTCTTAGACATTGAAGGTGACTTCAACAATGTTAAATCGGATGCTATTCTCTCAGCGTTGATTAGAACTGGAATTGAAACATCAATTGTAAAGTGGCTAATGACGATGCTAACTCATAGAAAAATTACATCAGAATTGGGTAATACTGTAACTCATGCCATAGCAACGAGGGGCACTCCACAAGGGGGCGTGATATCTCCTTTATTATGGCTTCTTGTTGTTGATGAAATTCTACGGAAATTGGACAGAAACGGCTTAACCGTGGTGGCTTACGCGGATGATTTATTAATTATGTCTTCAGGAAAATGTCTGAGCACAATCTCAGATAGAATTGAAAGCTCCTTGAATATGCTTTCAGTATGGGCTGAGGAATGCGGTCTGAAGATAAATCCGGTTAAGACAGAAATGGTTTTATTTACAGGGAAAAGATTGATACCTAGTTTTGACCTCCCGAAACTGAACGGCGTAAGCTTGAAGCTCTCGGATTCAGCTAAATTCTTGGGGGTAATACTAGACAGAAAACTAACTTGGACGTTAAATTGAAAGGAACGAATTAAGAAGGCTTACGCTGCGCTATACTCTTGTCAAAGATTAGTCGGGAAGAAATGGGGTTTGAAACCTAAGCTCTTCCATTGGTTATTTACTGCGGTCGTCCGACCAGTGCTAACTTATGGTGGTCATGTATGGTGGCCGGTCATTGAATATAGGACTCATGCTGACTCAATCAAACGAGTGAATAGAATTGCGTTGTTAAGTATTACAGGCGCAATGAAGACAACATCAACCGAAGCTTTAGAAGTGCTTCTGGATATGACACCGCTTGATCTTTTCATTAAGGAAAATGCAAAAATTACCCTAAATAGACTAATTCAAACGGGATCTATGAAAAACAGACAGGTTCGACACACGAAGATTATCGGTAGTTTTGAACGGAGTACAAGAACGGATTATGATATCCCACATAACGTTACTGATGGTAGACTGAAAATTGTGATTCCTTCACTAGATGATTGGCTTAATAGTAGAGTAAAACTTCAACAAATTAACGTGTTTACTGATGGTTCCAAAATGTCGACGGGCACCGGTAGTGGCTTTCACTGCATGGAGCTTAACCTAAATGAATCCTACCGTCTGGACAACGATTGTAGTATCTTTCAAGCCGAAGTATATGCGATAGCCAAGGCAGCTGAGCATATTTCAATGTTACCAATATACAGATGCGATATTGGTTTCTTCATTGATAGTCAAGCTGCTTTAATGGCGATGAAAAGTGATGATATCAGATCTAAGGTAGTCAGCCGCTGCCACAGAGAGCTTAAGGTTCTTAGCGAGCAGCATAATATTACTCTGTGCTGGGTACCTGGACACAAAGATATTCTGGGAAACGAGAGAGCCGATGAGCTTGCACGACGGGGAGCGGAACTCGCACAGGAAACAGCAGAATCTGAGGTGTTCCCTCCACTCTCTATTTTCTGTCAGAAAATAAGATTGGACTCAAGGGCGATTTGGTTGAATAAATGGTCCAGCTCTGATCGAAGTGTACAGACAAAATTATTATGGGATGAAAGCCTGTTAAAACACAGCAAAATTCTTTTGGATATGAACAGGAAGCAACTTAGAGCTACAGTTAACCTCATTACTGGTCATAACACATTGGGTAAACACATGGTAACAATTAGAATAAGAAATGATGATACATGCAGATGGTGCAGGGAATCCGTAGAAGACACCTACCATTTCTTATGCGAATGCCCTGCACTATCATTTAGAAGATTTAAAATTTTTGGTTCTTATATTTTTCAGAATTTATCAGAACTTCGGGGCACAAATCCTTGGACTCTACTGGCGTTTATTAAAGCATCAAAATGGGACGCATAAGGCGAACAACTTAGGACTAAACAGAGAAGAGGGAAAAGAATTAAAGGAATCATAATGGGCCATCACGTGGCCTCTATGGACGCTGGTTTCCGCCAGCGTCATCCTTCATAACCTAACCTAACCTAACCTAACCAAGTTTTTGCTTAAATAGCATTAGCATTTTCTTCAAAATTTTTTACATAAGTGTTTTGGCTAAATTACGAAAACTACTTCGTCGGTTGTAGTTTTAGCATATTTTTGGTAAAATTATGCCAGATTTTTGCTCACTCCGACACAGATTTTTTTGCGTGTAGAGATGGGCACATGAGCAGATTAGTGCGTGTTTTATGCGTGCGTGACTGTAAATGAGACAGTTTTTTGCGTACGTGATTGGCGTGAGTCAATTGTTTCCGTAAGTTTGCGTGATTTATTTATTTTTATTAATCCCGAAAAAAACACAAAAATTTTGTAAATGTGCACGAGCAAAATCTGTCATAAATAACCCAAAAATATGCTAAAACTACAACCGGCGAAGTAGTTTTCGTAATGTAGCCTTATGTAAATAATTACACTGCAAGTAAAATTTAAACTTTTGAAATGACACACAGAAACGCCGAGACACCCCAACATATTTTTGGGTCATAGAATCCAGTGGTATACTCCGTTTAAAAAAGTTAGCTCAAAATAACGAGATATTTCAATTTTAAATTTGCAAATGTAGAGTAAAAATTAAATAAATCCGAAAAAAAAATATAAAATTCATCAAAATAAGGGCAAGTATTGCTCCAGGTCCGCTTGAAAATGGACGTTTATTAGTTCTAGGTATACATTTTGGCAAATAACAAGTTTTTTAATTTTTTTTATTCAAATAAGATGAAAAATCGCCTTAAATCTACTACAAATTTAAAATCGAAATATCTCGGGATTTTGAGCTAACTTTTCAGAACGTTGTACACCACTGGATTCTACGACCCAAAATTAGGTTGACGTGTCTCGGCGTTTTGGTGTACCATTTTCACCTACTTACAGTGTTATGAAGAAAATGATTCTTCGTTGCACCCTATGCCAGCAGTGGAAAAATAATTAGAAAGTTAAAGCCGACTTGGACGAATCCAAGAATACAATCACTTGTGTAAAATTACGTTTCAATCACGGAATCACGCACTAATCTGCTCGTAAGCCCAACTTACGCGAAAATACTGTCAAATTTGTATGGCTAAATTTATACACGTTAGTGAAAAATTCCAGCTCAATTACGCTTTAACATTTTTTTTACAAAAATGTTTAAAAATTTGTTTACTCATTTTGTTTTACGTTAAAAAATTAAAATAACTAATCAAGTGTTTTTGAACTCAAATTTATTTGTATTTAATATGTTTTGGGGATTTTCGAGAGTATTCATGGTTTCGGCAAATTCGAATTTCCCCCTTTGGGTTTAACCTTTTCACTTGTTTTATGCTGCCACCATTTTGGAGATATGAAAATTAAAAAAGCTGCTGCATCTCTATTCATTCTCTTTGACACACTCTTAATGGTTACTTTTTGGTATAAAGTACCCGAAAACATTCGGTATTAAGTACTCAGTACTCAAATACTCAATACTTTTAAAACACTAATTGCCTGGTTTTGCCAAAAAAGAAAGAAAATTGCAAATTTAATTGGATTTTCTTTTGATTTATAATAATTTTTGATTAACATAATTAAAAACAATGCAAATAATACAGTTTTAAATAAATTGCTAAACTATTTACAATAAAATTTGATAAAAAAAAAAACTATATAATTTAAAGTGACCAAATCGAGAAATTAAGTGTTGGAGATGTGTTAGTGTGTAACGCAAAAAAAAAAAAGTAGAAGAAGAATCAATTTCATGTGAATTTTGTAAAAAAAATCGAGAAAAATATAATGGAAATTGTAATTTAAATCGTGCATGTTATACAGATTTTTCATTTTAAATATATTTCTTTTGAGAATTTAAATGGAATTTAGTTAAAATAATTAAGTGTTGAACAAAAAACAAAAACTAATGAAATAAAGTAACTGTGACAGTGCCACAACAACAATAGCAACAAGAACAACCTTAACTATCTCTACCACTACGGGCGACGACTACAACAATTTTTGTGTGTTAAAATAACTGCACACACCATAACTGCTTAAGTTAAGCTAGATCGGCATTTAGCCAAAAAAAAAGAATTATTAGTTTTTCTTTTTTTGCATTTTGCTAGACATTTATTGTGTGCCGGTGGTGGCAATGACTTCTACTTCAAATTCAAACTCATCATCTTTGTCGGCATCATCATCGTCAACAGGCGGAGGAAGTGATTCAAGTAATAGTTCAGCAGCAGGTCTTAACAATTATATCACAAATATGTCAAGTAGTGATGGTAATAGCAACGATACTCCACCATTAGATTCTTCTTCCTCAATCCATTTGTTGTCGCCCAACAACATTGAATTGGAATACAAGAAAATTACCGGAGATCGTAATGGATGGCCATTGTTATACCAGGTTAGTGAAACAAATTAAAGTAAAATAATAGTCACAATGATGCCTACACATGGGCCCCACAAATAAAATAAAGGGAAAGCGGTGGCGAAAAGGTGCGGTGGGGTTGGTACATCTTGCTTAATATAAAAGAAAAACAAACATTTATCGACATGGTCGGTTCGGGAAGAGTTTTTTTGTGTGGAAGGTGTCGGGGAACAGGTCAATGAACTTCATATGGCATAAAAATGTTTTTATTTTTTGAACAAATATGCAAACCACATGCAAACAATTTTTGTTTTTCTGGGATTGTTTTAGTTCTTCAAGGACTGTATGTGTAATTTTTTATTTTTTTTTTATTGGCCTATTAGGAAGCCTATCTGGTAATACATTTATCCCTTAAAGCGTTTTCCGTTATCTCAAATGGTTTCAAGGTAGGGTTATATAGTCGCAAAAAAAAGTCGACTATTCGACTTTTTTCAATTTCTAAAAAGTCGATTTTTCGACATTTTTCAAATATAAAAAGTCGACTTTTCGACTTTTTAAAAAGTCGTTTTTTTCGACTTTTTTCGACTTTCGACTTTTTTCGACTTTTTAACTTTTTTCGACCTTTTCCAACTTTTTTTTTGTAAATAGAAGTTTAGTTTTGACTTGTTGTAAGCATTTAGGTGCTATTTTTTTTTTTTGGTTGTATTTTATTTATCAAAAAAAGTCGAAGAAATCGAAAATTTTGAAAAGGTTGAAAAAATCTAAAGCAAAAGAGTCGACTTTCGATTTATAGAACCCTATCACTGAGGTGTTAACAATAATCAAAAATATTGGTAAATATTGCACTTAACACTTTCTAAGTCATGAATTTGGCATTGACATTTTTGCTTCACATACAAATACATGGATATACCAATAGCTTCAGTTGTTATTAAACTCGGCTCTCGTTTGAATTTTTTTCAGAAGAAAGAAATTATTTTCATCTGGCAAAAGTAAAAAAAATCAAAAAAAAAATCGAAAAAAGTCGAAAAAAGTCGAAAAAGTGGAAAGCAAAAGTCGACTTTTCGACTTTTTAAGAACAAAAAAGTCGATTTCGACTTTTCGACTTTTTCATACAAAAAGTCGACTTTTCGACTATACCCAGTAAAAAAAGAACATACTAAAATGTTAATAAAAAGTAGTTCAACTGCTGCTAAAGTAGTTCTAACTTTGCTGAAACTCTAGTGAATTTAACATGGCGGTGTCGCGCAAAATAAGTAGTTTTTTTAAACATTTTTTAAGTACATATAAAGTAGTACTCATACTGTTGTCGTAGTTTAAGATTTTGTGTGTAAAGTTTAATTACATCTTTTAGATCACTATTTAAGAGCATTTTTGCACTACTTAAAAAATGTATTTTTAGAATTCATTAGGAAGTAGATTTAGTAAGCGATTCTGACGATGCCAATGTTCTAATAACACTACTAAACATCGAAAATGCGACTTGTACGCGACCTTATACACTTGATTACAACTGTTCTGCTGGTCAAACATCCGGTCTCCAAACTTTTTCACCACATCAGGTTTTTGAGAAAAGTTTAAAAATTCAGAACTCTTTTTTTCAGTCGCATTAACCTTTAGGGTACTAATTGTTTTTCAATGATGCAAAAATATAGGCTTTCGAAATATTTCCAATTAAACACGATCTACATAGTAGAACAAAATATTTGATTGTTAAAATGTTTTAAATCCAAGACACACTTTTGTTTAGCATTTTTGAGTTTCATTGAAAATGATTTTTCCCCTCTGGTCCGATTTTAACCTACCTAGGACTATAAAAAATATTTGTACCAAACGTCAGGTGGATAGCTGTTTTATTTTGGACTACATCGTGTTACATACGGACAGACGGAGGGATGGTTATAGAACTTCTCAGAATCGATCATTGATCGATATAATATATCGTCACCTAAAATCCAACACATTTTGCTTTTTTAAAGTAGCAGCGAAAAACGTTGTAAAACATTTTTTTAATTTTGTTCATAAGTCCGTCATTTTTCATCGGATAGGTCTACATTTTTGGAAATAGTTTCAGTTAATGAAGTGCATCAAACTAGCAAATCACATTTTTATCATTTTATAGGGGGACCAACAAATGTTTGAAAGTAAAAGTTATTATATTTTTGAATTCCGATCGTAAAAGTTTTACTTTTTGACCATAGAGAACTAAAACTTTGTAGAGTGATGTATTTTAATACAATGCATCACAATCAATAACTTGATTTTGTCAAAAAAAGTGTTGTCACTTTGTTTTGCATTTTTTTTTTTTTGTGAGAGACGTTGTTGGGCACCTTCTTCTGACATGAGTGTTGAATTTGCTTAACCCATTTTGGACCAAGATTCAATTTTATTTTTATTTTTTGGAAAAAGGTACTTGTTTAAGGTAATTAGCACCCGCTGATCTCAAAAATCCTGTCAAAAAAAATTTTCAATGTGCCGTTTTCCCAGAAAAGCCTGCATTACAACTTTTTATGCAATTTTAATATTTGGATTTATTTGCTATTTTATTAATGTATTTCATTATTTTCAAAGTAAATAGTTTCAAAATAATTCAAATTATCGGAATTTGATAATAAATTAAATCTAGAAAAATTTTAAATTAGTCAAAAAAATTAAAAGCCGAAAATCGAAAAATGCTAAATTCTCGTTTTTGCTTGAAACAATTTCTGTGCTGATTTGCATTGTATGTAATGGACATATAAATTGCGGTGATCAAGCGGGTATATTTTTTTTAATTGCAGAAAGATGAGAATTAACATTCATAACCACATTTACCCGAAATTCCAGCTCTTTCATACATAAATATTTTTTTGAAAAAGGTGTTCTCTACTGTTCGAAAAATCGAACAGAGGATCAAAATGGGTTAAAAAAGTACAAAAAACACTGCAAAAAATGCGGGAACTTTTTTCCCTTGGTCCGATTTTGCCCATTTACGAACTTTACCTGCCTAGGAATATAAGACATATTTTTGCAAAACTTCGGAAGTCTAGCTCTTTTATTTTGGACTGTATGGTGTCCTCTAAAGACAGACGGACGGACATCGCTAGAATGTCTTAGAATCAATCACTGATCAATAATATATATACTTTATAGGGTCCAAGACCGATATTTCAATGCGTTACACACGGAATGACAAAATGAGTATACCCCCATACTGTGGTTGGAGGGTATAAAAAATGTTTTTATTCTTGGAATTCTAACCTATCAAATATTAACTTGTTGCCTTTCAATTATATATAAAACTATAGTTTTAACTAAAACTCCATTAAATAAATTTAAATAAATATGTTCTTTTTATTACGTTTGAAAAATATTTAAAAAAAACTCATTCCGAATATAGTGTTCTAAAGTAGTGGAATCCATTTTATTTTCCTTCTTATTTGGATGTTATTTTAACCTCCTTTTTTTGCAAAAAAAAATATTCACTAATTGCTACTTTTTATGTAGTTTAAGTCTACTTCGTTTTGAACTACTTCGATTTTTTTTTGCTGGGTAGAACCCTATTTCAAAGTTAGCTTAAACTCCTATGTGTAACCTATAATAGAAATTCTCCGGCAAAAACAGTTATGTGTTATAAGTACACATAACTGTTTTTGAATTAAACTTAAAAACATTACATCTGCATTTGCAATACTTAAATTAAAAATGGGCTGGTATTGCTTCTCTGGTCAAAGAATTCGGCTTAATCATAGATTTGATGGAATTATTGATCTATTCAAGTCCCATGATATAATAAGGGATGGAATGGATTTGCAACAAATTATTTATTTTAAGTTGTCTTTGTTTATTTTTCATGAAGGGGTGCTTTAGTTTTGTCCGCCATATTTTCCGTTTTATTTGGTTATAACTTATTTTTTATAGAACGATGACTTCCACAGTTTTTGTTTATCAATAAAAAATACGAAAAACAAATTAAACAATAGACAAACAATTAAAAATGGAGTTTTTATGACAAAAAATTATGATCTTTTTTTTTTATTTTTTTATGAAAATATTTAAATATTTTTATTTTTTATTTTTGATACTTTCTTTCAATTTCAATTTCAATTTCAATTTATTATTCTTCAATTACATAACTGAGCCCAAAGGGCCATATATAGTTACAAAACAGACTACTTTAATAAGACTACAACAGTAATAAAAAATTAATAATAAAAAATTAATTATAAAAAAATATATTAAAAAATATTATAAGATGATGCATATTTAAAGATTTTAAAAGAAAGGAAAAAAATATAAAAAAGATGGAGAAGGAAAGAAAAGTGTCACTGTAACAAAGCAGAAATCCCAATTACAAACTATTTTACTAATAAAATAGAAGTAACAAAAAAAATACAAGTTTTTATTTTTTAGATAAATCATAGTTTCACGTTTATAAGTATGGTATGAAAGTTCAAACGATTTAAGATTGTTAGGCAAGTTATTATAAATTTTAGCAACTCTAACTTGAAATGATCTTTCTAAAATAGAAGATAACTTTGGAATTTGTATTTGACGAGTACGTCTCGAACGACCAAAAATAAAAAATGATATTAAATTTGGAATATTTCCATTTTTGAAAATATTATAAAAACTAAACAAAAGCCTGGTTTTTATATAGT
This sequence comes from Pegoplata infirma, assembly GCA_963921195.1. NCBI lineage: Eukaryota > Metazoa > Arthropoda > Insecta > Diptera > Anthomyiidae > Pegoplata > Pegoplata infirma. The sequence goes on from OY992539.1 coordinate 54,347,748, forward strand.
TTACGAAAGAACAACCCAAAAATCTACAAACATAGGGTGAAACATGGCAACGTTTTCTCAAGGAGAAAAGATAACGCATAACTCTATTAAACAATTTCGTTAGTTTATTTATATTGTAGCCCAAAGTACCACTATAAACTTCAATGCCATACAAAAAAATAGGCATTACTAAGGAATGAATTACCATCACCTTAACGTGCATAGGTAATATCAAATTGATGTTATAAAGCCTACGCAAAGAGTAATTTACTCTGGAACTAATGAAATTTATATGTCTATCAAAATTTAGTTTATTATCCAACCACAAACCAAGGCACTTCATATGATTAACAAATTGAATATTACTACCATTAATATTTATTCTTAAATCAAGAATAGGCGACCCAAAAAACATTGCTTTAGTTTTTGAGGCATTAATAAATAATTTGTTTTCCTTTAACCAATCAACAATATTAGAAATATTGTAATTTATCATTTGTTGCATAACATCTGAGAATTGCCTCTCACCACGAAACAGAAAAAGCAGGTCATCTGCATAAGCAAATAAAGTAGATGAAGAAAAACTAACGCTATCAAATATATCATTTATATATATATCAAATAGCACAGGTCCCAGTACCGAACCCTGTGGTACACCACTTGTAATAGGCAAAACATTCGAGCATTTACCACCAATACAAACATATTGGCTCCTTCCCTTTAGGTAGGATAATAAAAGTCGACAAGACATAACTGATAGGCCTAACTTATGCCGGAGCTTGGAAATTAAGATGCCATAATCTACTTTATCAAAAGCCTTAGTAAGGTCAATAGATAAAAGAATATTGGCGTTACCACCACTTACAGACTTTCTTATAGTATCTGTAAGGCCTAAAAGAAGAGATGTAGTATTCCTATTACATCTAAAACCATATTGCGCGTCATTGAAAAAAGAAATTTCATCAATATGAGTTAAAAGTTGCTTCTTTAATAAAATTTCTACCACTTTAGAAAGAACTGGAAGAATTGAAATTGGTCGCAAATTTTCCATTTCGTTAGATTCACCTACTTTTCTAATGGGTACTACTCTTCCAATTTTCCAACCTGAGGGAAATATTGATTTTGTAATAATACTATTGACAAAATGTAAAATAAAGGTGCTAATGTAGGGAAAAACCAATTTCAAAAATTTGGTTGAAAAACCATCACAGCCAGTCGCATTCGACTTAATGGATTGAAAAGCATCATGTAGCTCTATAAGATCTACAGTACGAAAAGCAAATCCAGTATCATCTAAATCGTTAGACAAAAGTAGATTTTCTGCAGAGTTGTTACCCTGGTTGGAAGAAAAGTAATCATTTAAAATGTCGACATCAATTTCACCCATAGAAGATGCAACATCATCAAAACCATTAGCATGAAGGGTATTCCAAATTTGCTTAGAATTCCTGCCACAAAAAAAATCAGCATGAGCTTTTCGTTTAGCATTACGGATTACTGTCTTTGCATGGTTTCTTAAGCGACAAAAAGTCCTCCAATTTTGATCAGTCTTATCAGTAAGATATGATCGATAAGCAGTATCCCGAATTAATAAAGATTCTCTGATTTCCGAAGAGTTAAACCAAGAATTATCTTGAAAACTAAAAACTTTACGTCTCCTAAATGGGACGGCCCCATGCATTTGACATAAAAATGTATATAAAAGATTTGCCTGATCGTCAATATCTGCAGTATAAAGAATACTATTGAAATTGCAAGAAGCAATAATATGCTTCAGGGAACAAATGTCTACATTATCATAATCATAAAATTCAATAAAATTATCTACACGTCGTTTGCTTATTTTTGGTATGACCCAAAGACCATTTACTTTGTTTTGAGAAAAACGAAAAAGAAACTTCTCATCAACTTTATTAAAAATCTACACGATAGATTTGTTTTTTACTTTTGGTATCGATTGCTTAAAATGTTTTAAGAAAAAATATAAATTTTTATACGTTTTTGCACAAGATATCAAAAGTTATTATGATTTTAACAGAAAAAGACTTGGTCGCGTTTTGCTCCATATCCCGTTTAAATGAATATTTTCTTAAAAAAATTTAATTTTCTTTCACGTGGGTCAAAGTCAACCTGAGTTTACCTTATTAAATTATCTTTAATTTTGGCTATAATTAGCAAAGTTGGGGCTGGATATCTTTTAATTCTTACGAAAAATTCATTCCGGATGAAAATAAAGTGCATAACAATCATAAACAATTGATTCCTAATTCCATTTGGCAAATGGTTTATGGGTCACACCAATAACCAAGCGTCAATTTTTAGTTTGTTTTGATATGTACCCTTTCAACGTTATATGCATCAAAACAAAAGTAGAGAAAAATATTTTAACTTTTAGGTGTAAAATTTGCTGCATGAGCAGAAAATTGGCGTATGCAGCAAACCAATGCTAAGACAATGTTAATATTGGGGATATGAAGCAAAGTTAGGGCTGGATATCTTCTAATTTATACGATATATAAAAAAATAGATTACGGATTTGGAAAGAGGACATATTAATCATATACAATTGATTCCTAACTCCATTTTCCCAAAAATGGTCTTTGGGTCATACCAAAAATAAACAAACGACGTGGTGACTTTATACAAAGTGATGTAAAAATAAAAGAATGACGAGAAGTGCCAGGAATTTGTGCTTGACCAGACTGCGCAACAATCATAGAGGGAGACAAAAGAAAATAATCAATTAAAGAGGTTGAATCATGTCTCACACTGAAATGGGTTGGTAACGAATTATGGTGACACATTATATTCAGTCTACTACACATTTCTCTAACAGAAAGCGCCTTCGAAAAATTAAACATATTGTTATTGAAATCGCCAAAAAGTATTATATCAGAATATTTAGTCAATAAATCTGTAACACTCTCCTCAAAAGTTGCAATATCACCACGAGGGAGATAAGCAATACCCACAAGTATCTTCCGACAGGAAATTATAATTTCAATAAACAATATTTCAGCAGAAACGTAAGTTTTGTTTCTTTTTTTATTAATGCCATATTTAATATCCCTAAGAATCACCTTAAACTTGATGTTCCTCGATATGTACAAAGCAACGCCACCACCTTTAATTTTTGGACGATCACTTCGACATACAACATAACCTGGAAGACATACCGCACTAGAAGAGATTTCCTCAGTTAACCAGGTTTCGGTTATTCCTACGATGTCAAATAAACTACTACCGAGTACATTTCGTAACTCATCCAACTTGTTGGAAGTACCTAAGGCAAAACTTTGTAGATTTAGGTGACCAATATTTAAATTAGCATTACAATTTCGCAATTGGGTTTCAAAAAATAAACTATTACTAGTTACAGTACCTAGATTGTTATTCATTTTATAGGTAAAATGAAAGAAGATATAGAAGAAGAAAATGTATTACAATTAAAAAGCAAGAAAAAAATCACTTGTAATATATCTCAAGTAAACAGTAAGAAAATAAATTATAAATTATAAAAATAAAACAACTATTAAATGAATCTACTTTCTTAAAGCAGGAAAAGTTTAAAAAATAACAGTTATCACAGACTGTAAGTAAAATAAATTACAAAGAAAAAAAAAAATAATTTTCCTGCATTACAAAAAAAAAAGCAATAAAAAAAGTGTGTTCAATACACAAAAACAAATACAAATCAGGTCCTACTAGAGCCAGCTTCCACTTGAGTTAAGCAAACTTGAAGAAGAATTATCAGGTTCATCGAGGATATTGACACACTGCTCAAAATTAAGAACCTTAACGGTACCATTTAAAAACACAATTTCAGCTTTGGGAACATCATAATTTTTATAGCTGTATTTCTTTATTTTTCTTTTTAGTTTTAAGTCTTTGCAGACTGAAATCAGCTCCTTTGCTGCAGGTGTTAAGTGGTCATTTAAAAAAACATTAGACATACCATTACCACCAACTACATCCCTCAGCACAATATTGACATCCTTGCGGTAATTAATCATTATTGCATCACGGATTTGCACTGAGTTGAACTTTACAAGCACAGCTTTTCCCCTTTGAAAGTAAGTGCAATGTTGAATATCCGAATAATATATGCGAACATTGCATAGTGAAGCAATTTTTACAATATATTGTCGTAAATTTTTTAACTTTTTAGGCAATCCCTTTATTATTACGTCTGATCTGTTTAAGCGTCTCTGAAGGATGGTATTTTGTGTTTCCAAGCAACTAATTTTTTTTGTAGCTACCTCATCAACAATCTTAATCATATTGTAACAATTATTTAAATCAGATTTTAGATCTTCAACACCTTCGGAACTGTTTTCGGAGTATTTATTGGCAAATTCCTCAAATTTAGCCTCCATGGCTTTTAAACCAATATCTAATTGCTCCTCGAGCATACGTTTACTTTCCTGGAATTTCACCTCCATATCTTTCTCCAAGGAAGCTATCAGTGTAGCAAACCCGTTTCTGAGCTCATCCTGAACATTGCAGAACTTTGGCATACGTGCACAAGTGTCACAAATATATTTTAAAACTTTGTTTTTTAAACAAATATCATACAGATCCATCGAAATTTTTGCACAATTTATATGAAAAAATTCGTTGCAATAAGCACAGCCAATACTTTTCTGAGTTTTAGTAACATTCTTATTACATTTAGGGCATTTGCAGATTTCAGTATGAGGAGCCATTTAAAAAAAAATTATTAAATGTTTTATTAAAGAAAAAATCCCAGCTCTGATGTAAACAAACAGCTTGTCTCAACAGCAGGAGTACCAGTATAAAAACAATTTATGTATTACAATTAAAAGAACAATAATGTTTGAAGATCACAGATTAATCTTTGTTGACATAAAGATCGGTACATACATAAAACATATATTGCAATTATGTATATTTATTTTGATTTTTCTTATAAATAATAATGGATGTTTTTTGATTTTTTTTCTCCTTGGCCACAGAACACCGTAGAGTTTTTTTTATTTACTTTTGTTTGTTTTAATTATAAAAGCAAACATTAAACAAAAAGCATTCAGCAATAATTTAAAAAGTTTATTATATAGTTTTAATAAAAAAAACTACTATTATTTATAATTTAATAATTATTTTTAATTTATTTTATTCACAACAAGATTTTCCGCGTTATTTCATGGCGGTGTTACCAGATTATCTAAAAAAAAAAATTCACTGGAGTTGCTTTAGTTTTGGCCAATACTGTACATATACAAAAACTATAAACTAAATGAGAATTCTAAAAACTAAGAGAAAAAAAAGTTTTTAAAGGTTGAATAAAAAACAACTATAATATTAAATTTTTATTAATTTATTTACTTACATTTTTAAAAAAACTTTTTAGTAAATTTTAAATTGCGTCAACTAAAAAAATACATTTTTTTTGAAATTTAAACAAATGATTACTCAAAATTTTTTCCCCCATATCTTTTTCTGTGCACGCTGAGAATGAAAGCCAAAAAATATTTGAAAAATTATTTTCCTAAATCAAAAAAAGTTTTACATTAAAAAAAATTTTACACTAAAAAATATTTTACACCAAAAAAGGAATTAACAGACAACACAAAAAGTTTTGAAGACATTTTTTTGTCAAAATAACGTTGGGTCAGGTTATATTCACGGCACATAAATTCATTTCTATCGCTGCTGCTTAAAGATTTTACAAACTGATACCCTAATAATTTAAAATTTGTATCTAAGTTGGCGTAATATCTCATTTATATCAATTTTGACATCTTTAAAAATTTGTTTTTAAAATCTCGTCATAAAAACTTTTCGCTTTTTTTTAGCCAAACAAACCATAAAGCAGTGTTTTAGTTTTATAGTTTTATATAAGTAAGTACGAAAAGGGTATTACTGGCATAAAAGCAACTAATTAAAAATGAAGTAAAAATCAGTACATGTGATAAAAACAGTACTTTTGCGTACTGTTTTTGGTGTCGTGCATAAAAAAGTACTTTTTAAAAAAAAAACAGTACAATGTACTGTTTAAAACAGTACGAATGGCAACCCTACATGGAATGCCCATATATACTTTTTTTTATCCCCAACCGATACTTCTATGCGTTACAATTTGTACCATTTGTTATATTTTGTAATCTTAAATAATAAAATTAGATATTGTTTGATACAACCAAGTTTAATATTTTTTACTAGGGAAGTCAAAAAAGTAAACTTCGACATTTTGTTGCGACTATATCACTAACCAAACTTTTATCCCGTAATAGAACAATATAGGAGGCCTTATTTAGAGTAGTAAATAACGTGACTAAAAATGTACCAAAAAAATGTACTTTGTTTATCAGCTTTATTTTCACTAAACTTACTTTTTACTTGATTGTCTATTAATTTTTCTTGTTTCTTGTCTGTTTGAATGCCAGCCAGCCAGTTAGCCTGCTTGTTTAGATGTTTTTTGGCTTTTGCTCCTTTCGTTTTAAAAAGTATAATTTCCACGAAAACCTGATGAGTGCGCATAAGAAGCAGGCATCATCACCAACAAAAAATCTCACTGAGAATTTGTGCAGCGCAGTAAACGTCTTTGTTATTTTAATATTTATATATATACTTTTTACTTCTATGCTATAACCAAAACCTTTTTTCTCAAAAATATTTCTTTGATAATGGTATTTTTTGTGTTGCGTTTTATTCTGTTGAATGTCAAACCATTATTTGTTTCTGCTTACAACATAAACGAAAACAACTTTGTACCTGAATATTATTCTTGTAAAATGTTTACTTTAATATAATTTCCATTTAAATGTTTTAGTCATTTGAAATGAGTTTACTAACAAACTGGCATTTCTGATGTCTTCAAATGTCGAAAAGTAGATCATAAGACAGTTTGTAGGAAAAAGTCAAACTCTTGTAAAAAGTGGAAAAGTTCGGGATAATTTTGCAAGGATGTCATATGCTTATGTATGTATAATACTAACAAGGAAAGTATCTCAACCCTTATAAACCGATTTGCCTGAAACTTAAAATATATATAAAAGAGACGATTTTAAGGTTGGGGTGTCTCGGCTTATCGGCCATATCGGAGTTTTAAAATTTCGTTGTCCCCTTATGAAACAAAGTGGACCCTCGGGAAAATTTCGATACTTCCGAACTAATAGGAATATCTAGGGCAAAAATACGTGTCGACTTAAATTTAATAAAGAATATTTCGTATTCATATGGACATCGTAGGTCTATGCCTTCATATAAATACCCCCCAAAATTTACACATTTTCGTGAAAAAAGTATTTAAGAAAGCCGAACTTTTACAAGGTTATGCCACCGTTGGATAGGCATTAAAAAAACCTTTCTTCTCATATGTAAACATCATATTCAGGGTATTCACTTCAGAATTTTTTGACCCTTGCAACAGTGCAATATTGCAACATTTTTTTTTTTTAAAAAATTTTAATAAACTTTTTATTTTTCTATTACCTTTTATATGATGCGTAGTTGCAAGAAAAGATTTGCAATTTATTTTAATATAAATACAATTGCTTTTATTTACAAAGAAACAAGCAAAAAAAGTTGCAATTTTGACATTGCGCAATTTCGCAAGACTAAAATTTCTGACGTGAATTCCATTATTGTTTCTCAGAAAAAAAAATGGCTGAAAAATCCAAAAAACGTTTTTTTCGCCATTTTTTGACCCATGTTTTGAACCCTTAAATCTCCGATATGGCCGATAAGGCGAGACACCCCAACCTTAGAATTGTCCCTTTTATATATATTTTACGTTTCATGCAAATCGGTTCATATGGGTTGAGATACTTCCCTTGTAAGTACGTAAACTTAATTTTGGGCCGTAGAACACAATGGCAATCTTCGTTTTGACAGATCAGGTCAATATCAAAAGATATTTAATTTTTAAGTTTGCGATTTTTCATTGTAATTTGAGAAAATTGAAAAATTAAAGAAAAATAAATTGTTGTATTCACCTGCCTACGGTCGGTACCGTAGTACCGGGAATACCAATATTCTCCGTTCTCGGTATTACCGGGAAATAATCAGAACCGGGAATACCGGTATTCCCGGGAATATATATAGAACCGGGAAACAGTTACCAGAACCGGGAATACCGGTATTCCCGGAAATACCGAGAACCGGGAAATGGGGGCACTTATAAATACTAAACAAAGTACATATTATAAAAAGAGTTTTTAAAGGATTTTCTAAAAAAATATAATAAAAAATTGCTTGAAAATCGGTTAACTTAAAAACGAAATATCTATTATCTTGACTTGATCTGTTAAAACGGGGAATGCCACTGAATTCTAAAATCCAAAATTAAGTTTACGTTTCGTCTCAAAAGTTTAAATTATACTTACAGTGTAATTTGTTAATATAATTTGTCAAAATAGGACGAACATGATAAAGATTTAAAAAACTTTTACATTTTACAACAGTTTCCCATTTGGATACTATTTGTAAAATACAGTGTTCGAAAAAAAACAGTACGTTATTATACTTACGGTCCCAGGAACAAATTCACTAAACATTTTTTTAGTGGTTGTGTACGTGTACGCAAACAGAATTCGGAACGTTATGCCTTTGAGTCGACGAACTCAAACTATTCGATAATGTACTATGCTATGTTCACAAACACTAATTGCAAGTGTTGTGTTCTTAAAATGGCTATACATATCTTGAAAACTAAGCAAGATAGAGCAAAACGGAACAAATTTTTGATTCTTTGAATCGCTGGCCCTCTTCACATATGTTGACCCCTATGGGTCCTAATTTTGAATCTAAAAAAGTTAGTGTTTCGGAAAATTTCAAAATGCTCATATCTCGCTAAATGCTGACGACACGACATATATATGTATGAGTGTTTTTGTAGCTCTTAACGCTTTTAGACATTTTGTCGTGTCGCCAGTATATAGCGAGATAGTGCATTTTTAAATTTTCCGGAATGTTAACTTTTTTAGATTCAAAATAAGGACACATAGGGGTCCACATATTTGAAGAGGGCCAGCGATATTTTGCTCTTATTTGTGCTTATTACTGCACATACTGCTGTAAATCATATTTTATTCATTACTGTTAATGTATATTATATTTTTTAAATTAGCATGCGACGTTTTTATTTAGAACTATAGACTGCATTATGTTGACTGTTTGTTTCATCATGCTATTCATTCAACTCATCAAATGTAAATTTTATGAATAATTTTTCTAATAAACCCCACTTTAAAGCTCTTCTTCCTTATTTTACTTTGTTTTCATAACAACAAAAAGTCACCTTATTAACTATGAAGCATGAAGCAAGACAAAAAATAAAACGATCTTGTTGTTATTATGTAGCAAAACGAATTTACATTTATGTATTTAACTGTATTACAGACAGTGCGTGGCAAAAAAAACTCTAGTGAAAACTTCAGTGGAATTGTTCGACAAAAACCACGACATACGGATTTTAGGGTTCTAAAAATTGGCCGTAAGAAAAAAAGCATTAAAAACATATCGAGGGCTTATATTTAAAACCTGCTATCTGCTATGTTATAATACTACACATAGCAAGTTTTGAATATTCGTCCTCGATATTTTTTTTTTCATATGAATTCGTTCTTTAAATGGATGCATCAATTTAGCATCTACAGTTCTAAACATTGAAGAATAACTTCCTTTGAAACCGAATTCAATTGTATTGATGTTTTCATTGGCGTTGTATTGAAACACGAAATAAAAATATTGCTCACGTACGATCACGCACGAAATTATTCACGCACGCTCAATTGAGTAGCTAAAATTTTTCTCACGCTCACAAGGTAATCACGCTCACCAAGACCCACGAAAATAAAATTAACAACTTTTTATTTTACTTTTGTTCGATTTATTGCACAAAAAGTATTGATTTTCCTTAAAACGATAATTAAAATTTATTTTAATTACAATTTTGTAAAAATTACCCTCTTTATTCAATATAATGACGATTTTTTCTACTTGTTTTTTGTTTCAAACAGCACAAAACAATCACGCAAACTCACGAAACAAAATTTACTCACGCACGCTCACGCACGAAACTATTTTTTCTAATCACGCGCACTCACATTCACGCGAGTAAAAATAAATTCTTCTAATTCGTGTCACGCGCGCATTTCTAATTGAAACTAATGCCAATGAAATTTTTAGCATTGACATTTTTTCAATCAATGCCAATGCCCGTTAAGGAATTAGTAGCATTACGAATGCTAATTATGAAAAATTTCATTGGCATTAGTAAATGCCTAAATGAAAACAGAACATTAGCAATATTAAACGTCGAAATCTTGTGTGTATAAAATGATACACTCTTTTTGAGTGTAAATATTTTTTTTAATAAAATTTTTTTTTTTTTAAACAAAATTACTTTGTAATTTTTTTTTTTGTTGTTTTGTATACGAAAAAAAATTATATGAGGGTTTCTTCGTTAACCGGGCCAGCCCCCTCTCCAAAATTGGTAAAGGGTACTTTTCACACGGTGAGCCTCAGCAACGCTTAGGTTCAACTTTAGTGTCGACGAAAAGTGTAAACGCAGTTCGATTTCTACTTGATTAAATGTCACAAAACTGTTAACAGCGAAATCGTAGCTGCTAGCATTCGCGAGATATCGCGAAATTAATGTTTTTGTATTTTCTAAAATTTTGACAATGAAGTTTTTTAAATATCTTCAGAATCTGAGTATGCAGATTTAATTGTATTTATTTATAGGTCACAAAACAGTTAACATCGAAATCAATTTCGCGAAAAATCGCAAAATTACAAAAAAAAAAAAAAATGGAAACAATTTTATTTTTCGCGTAAATTATCAGTCAAGATATTGATTTGAGCAGTTTTACCACCTTTAACCACATAAAATTTAAACTGCATACAATATATTTGTCGTTTCTTGATTTTTTTCATTTATTTTAGACACTAAAAAAAAAAATAAATTAATTGATATAAAAGATTGAACAGTAATTTTGCAATTTTTCGGGACATTGATCATCTATAATTTTTATGCTTGCAGTTTTGTCAACTTTAATAACCTCGAATTCAAACTGCATACCACATTTTTGTCGTTAATTGAAGTAAATGTTTTTACAGACCAAAAATAACACAAAATAATGAATAAATAGTAGTATAGCGAGTTTTTAGCAAAATCTCGAAGAATTGAGCAGCTAGAATTTAAATGTTAATAGCCTTATAATTATCACCTTTAATCAATAGCAAATCAAACTGCATTTCGTGTTTTTCAACAATGTCAAAGAAACTTCTTTTTTTAATCAAAACAAGAAATACCCCCAAACAGCTGTTTTTCGCTATTTCTCGCGAAAGTGAGCAGCTATAATTTTTTTGTGGGCAGTTTTAATTTTTTCCAACATGCTCAAATCAAACTGCATACCACTTTTTTTTATTATTTCTAAAGAACCGGTTTTAAAATATAAATAAATAATAATAAAAAAAAATATAGTTACGCGGTATCACGCGAAATTTAACACCTACGATTTCGATGTCAAATGCTGTGTGACCGTTGATCAAGCACAAGTAAAACTGCATACCATGTTTTTACGAAATTTTAAAGAACCCTATCTAAAGATAAAAAAACGAGAACAAAAACAGCAAAAAATTAATTTCGCGATTTCTCGCGAACTAAAGAAGATAGGATTTTGATATTTACTGTTTTGTGACCTTTAAATAAGTACAATTAAAACGGTATACTCAGTTTTTGGAAATATTTAAAAAACTTCAATGTCATAATTTTAAAAAATATAAAAACACTAATTTCGCGTTATCTCGCGAATGCGAGCAGCTACGATTTCGCTGTTAACAGTTTTGTGACATTTAATCTTGTAGAAATCGAACTGCGCTTACACTTTTCGTCGACACTAAAGTTCAACCTTAACATCGCTGAGGCTCACCGTGTTCACTATCACACATTTCCATTATACAAGCGTAATTTCACCATGTTAGCGAAATATTTTTTTAAAAAATTTGGCCAGGAATTGTTCACTTATTAGATACGACCAGGTTTCAATCAAAAAAGAATCCAAAAATCTTTAGGAAGTTTGTAAATTTTGATGCGTATAATGGAAAAGTGTGATAGTGGAAAATACCCTTAAGGGTTTAAAATATTTTTTAAAAAATTTAAAATTACTGAAACATATTTACTTTTGAATGCCGAGTAACGATTTTTGAATTTCAATATAGGGGATTCAATATGGCGCCCAATTTTTTAAAAATATTATATTAAAACCCATCATACACGGATTCTTAAAAATAACTGGTTCAATAAAACTCCTTGCGCACAGGTTTGTTAGGTTGCTAAATTTAAATCTGCCATTCAAAAATCTAGCTTTAGATTCTTATTTAGCGACCCCAAAAACTCGTAGTATAAAAAGTTTCAAAATATTGGTCAGATTTTTCTTAAGCGACCACAAACAAAAACCCATGTATAAAGAGTTTTAAGCGAATCTGTAATGTTTTTAAAAAAATGGGAGCCATATTGGATCCATATTGAAATTCAAGAACTGCCACTCGCCATTCAAAAGTAAATATTTTTAAGTAATTTCGATTTTTTTTAAAAAAATTTTAAAACCATACCAATGGGGAGGCCCGGTTGACGAAGAATTTCTCATATGTATTTTATAATATACTAGCAGGCCCGCCCGGAACTTCGCCCCCGGTAATATTAAATACCTGATTAAAGAAAGATCAGGATTAGAGTCTTCATTTCTAAAATTCTCCCCTACAGGATTTTTATTATATTTAATTTTTATCGTTGAAGTCTTTTATAAAACTATTCAGAATAAACAATAAATTTAAATCAGCCCCGTTTAGCTTGGAAACATGTTCGTTTCGGTAAATAATGTTCTTGAAAATTTTTGAGCCCTTATATCGCAATTATTGAAACCATTTCATTCCCCGTTTCACTCCATTTCATCCACGTTCCATTCCATTTCGTTTCCTTTTCTATTCATTTGTTCCCCATATTATTCCATTTTGTTCTAATTCCAACTCATTTCGTTTATTTCGTTTCGTCTATATGGAAGACTTCATTTAAAAAAAAAAAATAATAAAAGTACCACATTACAATAATTTACCCTTATCCCCATTAAAATCTAAATTTCCAGAAGGAACTTTTTCAGAATGATTTTTTGGGCTGGAGGATCCAACATTTCAAGTTACTATGACCAACTTTTCAGGAGATAGAAAAAGTTACAAAGTTCACTACTTTGCACGTATTTGCCCTAGTAAAATCGGAATTTCCAAAAAGGACATTTTTCAGAATGTTTTGAAATTAGATGAGTAGCTTGGTAGATTTTCAAATTCAACGTCTTTTGATCCAAAGTGGTCAATGAAACCTACCCTAACTCACCCTGACACAAAACTCTAATATTGGTGAAAACATTTTTGAAATCTCACAATAAGTTTCGTTTATTTACAAATTTTACGTAGATGAACCGTAGCCTATGTCTAACCTGATGGACCATTCTTAATATTGGAAAAAACATTTTTTAAATGAGTAGTTTCGGATGTTTGAAATTTATTGGTGATAACGTTTTTTAAATCGGATGAGTAGTTTGATCATATTTAAATTTTACGTTTTGCTTGCCAAATGTGGGCGTAGAAATGGGCGTGGTCAATAAAACCTAGAATATTTCTACTCTGAAAGACTTAGTATTGGTGAAAAAATTTTGAAAATCGGATGAACATTTTTGGAAATTATTCGATTAGAGTTTTATTCTAGTTCGAGGCCCAAAAATATTTCTATTTATGATATTGTCATAATAGAGTATTTTTAATTTATTGCTTTAAAAAAGTTACTATCTCATAGTATGTCTGTACTGATCAGTTTCATCCCCACTAAAGGAATCTTCAGCAGACTTTAGAGAATCATCGTTGGTCAATCAAACATCAAACCAGACATAATATTTGATATATTTCCCAAGTTATATGAGAAGTACTATTATGAAGGTCCGAAATCTGTTTTCCAACAAAAATAACTCTTTTAAAGCAAAAATTGTATATATTAAATCACCGTCGGTAACTATTAATATATGTGTTGCTGTTATTTTACAATAACAACAGTGCCTAACCAAACAATAGTGTTGGTAGGATAAGTCGTACTAAACTTTGTGTTAAATGTTGTTTTTTTATTTTTAGTACCAAAAGGTACATAAAAATAAAATGTATTTATTCGGCCTTTGTATATGTATATATATTCGATTAGAGTTTTATTCTAGTTCGAGGCCCAAAAATATTTCTATTTATGATATTGTCATAATAGAGTATTTTTAATTTATTGCTTTAGTGGGGATGAAACTGATCAGTACAGACATACTATGAGATAGTAACTTTTTTAAAGCAATAAATTAAAAATACTCTATTATGACAATATCATAAATAGAAATATTTTTGGGCCTCGAACTAGAATAAAACTCTAATCGAATATATATACATATACAAAGGCCGAATAAATACATTTTATTTTTATGTACCTTTTGGTACTAAAAATAAAAAAACAACATTTAACACAAAGTTTAGTACGACTTATCCTACCAACACTATTGTTTGGTTAGGCACTGTTGTTATTGTAAAATAACAGCAACACATATATTAATAGTTACCGACGGTGATTTAATATATACAATTTTTGCTTTAAAAGAGTTATTTTTGTTGGAAAACAGATTTCGGACCTTCATAATAGTACTTCTCATATAACTTGGGAAATATATCAAATATTATGTCTGGTTTGATGTTTGATTGACCAACGATGATTCTCTAAAGTCTGCTGAAGATTCCTTTAGTGGGGATGAAACTGATCAGTACAGACATACTATGAGATAGTAACTTTTTTAAAGCAATAAATTAAAAATACTCTATTATGACAATATCATAAATAGAAATATTTTTGGGCCTCGAACTAGAATAAAACTCTAATCGAATATATATACATATACAAAGGCCGAATAAATACATTTTATTTTTATGTACCTTTTGGTACTAAAAATAAAAAAACAACATTTAACACAAAGTTTAGTACGACTTATCCTACCAACACTATTGTTTGGTTAGGCACTGTTGTTATTGTAAAATAACAGCAACACATATATTAATAGTTACCGACGGTGATTTAATATATACAATTTTTGCTTTAAAAGAGTTATTTTTGTTGGAAAACAGATTTCGGACCTTCATAATAGTACTTCTCATATAACTTGGGAAATATATCAAATATTATGTCTGGTTTGATGTTTGATTGACCAACGATGATTCTCTAAAGTCTGCTGAAGATTCCTTTAGTGGGGATGAAACTGATCAGTACAGACATACTATGAGATAGTAACTTTTTTAAAGCAATAAATTAAAAATACTCTATTATGACAATATCATAAATAGAAATATTTTTGGGCCTCGAACTAGAATAAAACTCTAATCGAATATATATACATATACAAAGGCCGAATAAATACATTTTATTTTTATGTACCTTTTGGTACTAAAAATAAAAAAACAACATTTTTGGAAATTTTTAAATTTTAGTTTTTTTTCCAAAAAGTGGGCGTATAAGTGGGCGTGGTCGATAAATCCTAGCCTATGTCCACCCTGGAGGAACACTCTAAATATTGGTGAAAACATTTTTGAAATCGGATGAGTTGTTAAATTGATATTTAAATTTAAAGTTTTTGGGCCAAAAGTGGGCGTAGAAATGGGCGTGGTCGATAAAACACAGCATATGTCCACTACGAAGAACCATTCCAAGCATGTATTGGTGAAAACAATTTTTAAATCGGTTCAGTAGTTGTGGAGATTTTTTAATTTTTTGGCTAAAAGTTGGCATAGAAGTGGGCGTGGTCGATGAAACCTAGCCTATGTCGAACCTGGAGGAACACTCTAAATATTGCTGAAAACTTTTTTGAAATCGGATGAGTAGTTTCATAGATATTCAAATTTTAAGTTTTTTACCAAAAGTGGGCGTAGATGTGGGCGTGGTCGATGAAACCCAGCATATGTCCACCATGAAGGACCATTCCAAGTATGTATTGGTGAAAAAATTTTTGAAATCGGTTTAGTAGTTTTGGAGATTCTTCAATTTTACGTTTTTTGGCCAAAAGTGGGCGTAGAAGTGGGCGTGGTCGTTGAAACCTAGCCTATGTCCATCCTGGAGGAACACTTTAAATATTGCTGAAAACATTTTTGAAATCGGATAAGTAGTTCCGGAGATTACCCTCTACAAACAAACAAACAAAAAAACAAAAAAACAAACATACAAACATTACCTCTTTATAATATTAGTAAAGATATAGATATAGAAGTATAGATTAGTATAGAAGTATAGAAGTATAGATAAATAACAATAATAATTTTAATCCCACGATCAAATAACTTTTATTTCACTTTTTTACCTTTAATTACAATGAATTTTAATAATTTCAATCTAAACGAGAACTGGTAACAATGGCTGTCGTCTCGTTGTAGAGAAAAAACCAAGTATTCTGGCGGGAATCGAACCCACAACCACCAATTTCAAAGGCTAGCACGCTACCAACTAACCAACAGGGCCCCCACAAAATGTGATTGTGGAGGGTATTCATGGATTCGGCCATGTCGAATTTAACTTTTTTACTTGTTTTATTGTAAATTTATATGGGGTTTACACTTCCAACCTTAACCAAGCTGTTTAACAAAACACGAGTGATGGAATAAGAACGTAATAGGCACAGAACAAAACCTTTTTTAAGCTCGTAGCCCTTAATCAATCAAAAACAGCAAGTGTGAAGCGCTCATTAACTTTGATTAAAATATTTTTGTGGCCTACCAGGAATGAATGCTTTAGAAGCTCTGGTATGTGTGTGCACTGATTTATAACTTCTAGCTACTGTATAGTGCATTTAACAAATTTATGATTGATGTACTTATGTTAGAAAAAATAATAAAAAAAAATATGTTTATCGTGTAAAAATCTAATTAAATTTTAAAGTACATAAAAAAAGTTTAATATACAGTGGGTGGTCAAGTTAATGTTGAAAATATTGTTTTCTAAATATTCAATTGCAGGGGGATTTTATCCCATACCATGTTTTCTGTTGCCAACTCTACATAGACAATGGCACAAATTTAAGTGTCGGTTTCAATATTCGTCTTTGGCCAGAAAGTTGTATTTGGTCATCGGCAAAATTATGGCCGATTGAAGAATGCTCCCATGGTGTCACAACGGACCACTATTTGAGCTTTGTAAAGTGTTAGAGCAACTTTAAACTTAACCTAACGAATACTAATTTTGACAAATTTTTGTAAAAAAAAAAATATTTTTATAAAAAATTCTTCATTACTCTGTGCAACAGATTTGAGGTAAAAAATTAGCTCTAATTCTTTTGTTTTCCCACTGTTTGGTCACATACAGTGGTTGTCAACTATTTACAATCGTTTCTCTAATTAGAAACGCTTCTATAGTATAGTACTCAACGTTATTATCATCAAACGAGTACAATTATAAAAAATGTTTTGTAGATAATTTATAAAGCTTTAATTTAAGCTTGAAAGCGTCCAGATTGAGTAAATAATAAATGTGCTACAAGGGTCGATCTGGAAAATGAAATTGTTTATAGACATTTTTCAGAAAATTGTTTTAAAATATTTCTAAGTCGATTTTTTCTAAGCTCAAACATTAAAAATTTTAAAAACGATCGAGTAGTTTTTATTCAGTTATCAACTAATTTTTTCAACAACTGAAACAAAAAAATATTTTTTTTAAATACAGTAGGAAAAATTTGTTTACCGCCAATTTTTTTGACCATTAATTTTTTTGTAAACAAAGTAAAATTTAAATTATTTTATTATCTCTTTACCACTTAGATAATATCTCTTTGAACTTAGAAAAAATCGACTTAGAAATATTTTTAAAAAATTTTCTGAAATTTAATATCAAGCTTAAATTCAAACTTTTCTACATCGAATTTCACTAGAGGTTGTAAAAGGCCAAAAGTTCGTGTAATATAAACACATGACATTATGATATATTAAATTATTGTTGCTAGTCTGTTTTCTATATGCCTTTAATTAGCTGTCACGGGAACTCAAACTGTACACTTTAAAGCCCACTCTTATTTAATTTAAACCACAATTTTTTTCTTATTCACAGGAAATTCGTGAAAAATGTGAACGTGAAGCAAATGAAAAACATTTTGGCACTAGTGAATCGGAAAAACCACATAATCGTTGCCTAAACAGATATCGTGATGTCAATCCATATGATCATTCAAGAATCATTATACACAGAGGCGGTGTTGATTATATTAATGCCAATTTAGTTAAGGTAAAATACCATCTTAATATTTCAGAATCTTTTTTAAGCATAAAAATATATAATTTATTGTTTCTTATACAGTTGGAACGAGCTGAGCGTAAATATATTCTAACACAAGGACCCCTTGCTGACACAGTGGGTCATTTTTGGTTGATGGTTTGGGAACAAAAAACGAAAGCCATATTAATGTTAAATAAAATAATGGAAAAGAAGCAAGTCAAATGTCATTTGTATTGGCCAGAACGTAAAGGTGTCGAAAATGTTCTCAAATTAAATGAAGTTAAATTGACCATTGAGTTCTTACGTTGTGAAGAGTACAAAAACTTTTGTGTCCGTTGGTTTAAGTAAGTTTTTGCATAACATCTTGGGAAAACCACTTAATGCCACATTTAATTTTATATACATTTTAGATTAACCGATCTTGAATCGAATCAAAGTCGTGAAATTATACAATTCCATTATACAACATGGCCAGATTTTGGCATTCCTAGTTCACCAGTGGCTTTTTTGCAATTTCTTAAACAAGTGCGTGACTCGGGTGCATTAGATACGGATGTTGGTCCAGCTGTAGTACATTGCAGTGCTGGTATCGGACGTTCGGGTACATTCTGTTTGGTTGATTGTTGTTTGGTTTTGGTAAGTGACGACGATGATAATGCTATTTTTATTTTCTTCCTTACATATTGTAACTATTTTTCAGGTGGATAAAGAAGGCGTAAATAATGTGTCCGTACAGGATGTATTATATGAATTACGTAGATATCGTATGGGTTTAATACAGACCGCCGATCAATTGTATTTTTCATATCAAGCCATTATTGAAGGCATTAAATTACTTAAAGATCCGGTTTGTATAATATTATTTTTCATAGTAGTAATATTTTTGAGGTTATTGATGAAAAAAAAATGTGTATGTATATTGCTGTTAGAAATTTATAAATTCATATCTTACCTGCAGGAAAAGTGACCGGCCTTGATAACTTAAGTGGCATGTCACACGGACCCAAATGACCTATTACAAACTTGACCCCCCTTATATGAAAATACCTGAGATTTTTGTGAGGAAATGTCTCAACCTCGTATACATCGGTGTCTTAGGAACTAGATCGGTGTCTAGATCTAGTCTTAGGAACACATCCCGTGCTGGTTCTACTTGGGAAAATCTCCGTATGTATTTCGAAGATTTTAATTGGAATTTAGAGAAGTGTTTTTCGCA
Source organism: Pegoplata infirma (assembly GCA_963921195.1). Classification (NCBI taxonomy): domain Eukaryota; kingdom Metazoa; phylum Arthropoda; class Insecta; order Diptera; family Anthomyiidae; genus Pegoplata; species Pegoplata infirma. Next base: position 54,367,232 of record OY992539.1, read on the forward strand.
AATGCGTTTTTAATGAATCCTTAAACGCTAAAAAATATTCCAAAATATTTTTGTATCCGGGACTTTCGGAACTTGGGAAATTATTTAAAATTTATGAATTTGTTTTTTTTTTATAAAATCATTTTTAATAAAATTTTTTATCCAAAACGCAAAAAAAAAATTATGTGAGGGACTAAAAAAATTTTCGAGACTTTGAAAATTTTGAATGTTCTATTGTCTCTGGTCACGGGATAAGTATTTTCGAAATGGTTAAGTGATGATCCAATTTTTACCTGTCACGTAATAAGCATTTTAAGACAATTTAGTAAAATATCCCGTTGTCACCAGTCAAGGGGTAGGTGATTTTAGATCGATCGATATCCCTTTTCCTGCAAGTATGTTTCTAAAGTATTTTTTATCATTACTGTCCAATTGATTTCTTTCAAAATAATAAATACCATCAATAAGCACTTAAAAATAAGAACTTTTCTAGGCTACAGAAAATGAAATAAATACTAAATTTGATTAACAACCATTATTTCATTATTCTTTTTACTTTTAATTCATATAGAAATTCATTGATTACAATGAATCACCAATTGTTACAATTGATGATGGTTGTCAAAATCGTGAGCAATATAATTTAGATGAAACACCACCGCCTTTACCACCGCGTACTCATTCGCTCTTGCCCTTGGCCGGTAGTGGTGCGGATGGTATTCTAAGGCTGAATTTGGTAGCTGCTCAGGGTTCACAGGGTAAACCTCTGCCCAAAATACCAGCGAGTGCTAGTTTTAACGATGACCTTTATGCACCCGACAATGACAACACCAATAAAGATGCTTTGAATAATTTCATCAATAATGAGCGAAGTACCGAGAATAATACAAGCATGACAAATCGACCACTTCCACCACTGCCAACACATAACAATTCCTTGAAACGTGTACACGAATCGGATAATAGTGATGAAAATGAATACTTTGAAAATGATGATAGTGATGAAGATAATATAGACGATGTCGACGACGACGATGAGGATGTTGAAGATAAGGATAATGCGAACTACGGAAATAAGGAAAAATATCATCATAATCCTCATAATGTGACAACGAACGATACAGAGGAATACGAAACATTGAAATTAAATGGTATTGAGACTGCAAACAGTAGTGCCAGTGTAAGGTAAGTTAGATTTTAAAAGAGTTTTTAAAGATTTGAAATTGATGATATTTTTAAATATCACTGTGCAACTCGATTTTGTAACTTCAATGGGACAAACAATTAAAGTAAACCATTAGTAGACCAGACCCCCCAAAAGGTTTTGAAAACTTGCTCGAGATATTTTTTTTTTGGCCCACTGAAGTTTTTTATTTTTTTTCGACGGTGTTTGGAATAATAAAGAAAAAAGTATATTTAATCTACTTATGAGCAAAATTAAATTTAAATGTCTTCCATGCAGTTTGATGGAGATTCTTTACTTAGATCATATTAACCCTCTATCTCTTATTTTAAGTTGTAATTTTGTCCTTTTTTCAAATATCCTCATAAAACACCATTAAGGCCGCTGTTCAAAAAAAAAATAATTACCATTTAAATGTAAAAATGAAAATACCCGTATTTTTTGTTGTTTTAGATTTCACTTCCGATTTTTTTTCGCTTTGTTTCACATAAATAAAGTTTGGTAAAAGCGTAACGAAAACGTATTATCTCTCTATCTCTATGTTAGAGGGTAATTTTAGCTCCTTTTCAACTACTCTAATAGAAAACCAACAAAACGTGAAAATATTCTAAGCTGGGACAATATATTAGTTTAGTCTGGAGGTAGGTTTCTCTTTAAGTTTAATCCTGGTAGGCGGCGCTGTAGTCGTGAACTATTTTTTTTTTTATTTATGGTAAGATTTGGCTCAAATTCACAAAATAAATTTCTTAAACAAAAAATTGTTTAATGATAAAATTTGGACCCGGTAGATGGCGCTAGGGTGAAGTTATTAACAAAATGCATAATTTCATTGCAATTTGACGGCACTTCAGAATGTATGTCGCTAGGGTGAAGCTTTTTAGATATTTCCAGGCAAAACAATGACCCAAAAAATCGTGTAAAAAATAATTATATCAAAACATATCTCCTTTGATAAAAACGTATATGGATCATATATAAATGGATCTAATCAGATCTACTCCATATATATTCATATCTACTTCAGATATTTTTTGATCCGTAAATTGAGTCTATCTGACAACTTTACATATACGAACATATCTGAAAATGTCTGATCATATATGTCATATATGCCAGATAGACTCAATTTACGGATCAAAAAATATCTGAAGCAGATATGAGTCTATATGGAGTAGATCTGATTATATCCATTTAGATATTACCCATATATGTTTTTATCAAAGGAGATATGTTTTGATATAATTATTTTTTTACACGGGAGGGTTTATATATTCTAAGAAAGTAACCACCGCCACCATATTTCACTGACATATATTAACACCATTTAGCTCAGAAGTAAATTGAAAAAAATTAAATCTTCAGTGGGCAATAAAAAAAAAAAAGAACTCGAGCTTTGTTTTCAAACCCCTTTGGGAATTGTGGTCTACTAATGGTATACTTTAATTTTTTTCTTTTGTACCATTCAAGATACATTCAGTGACCCGAAAATTTGCTGCATAGTGTAATTGTAATAAAATTTGTTTTCTATTTTCTTTTCAGTCCTGACAATGAAGTAAGACGTCGAAAACGCGCCGAACGCCAAGCAAATATTGAACAAAAAGTTAATGATATCAAACGGAAACAACGGGAAAACGAGGATAACAAACAGACGGCGAAAAAACGAAGGTCATTAATTACTTATATAACAGCAGGTGTTATTGTGGGTGTTATCTGTGTTTATGCCTATTCAAAATGGGCTTAAATCTATATCTCTCTGTAGCCACCAAACACACTATTTTCTATCATTCTCTCTCTTTATAAATTTTCCCATTTGCAGATCAAATTCTTATAGTTGTGTGTTGATGAAAATCATAAAAAAAAACAAAATAAAAACATAACAGATATATAGAAAGAAAAACATTTTCAAATGAGAATTTCGAGTGAGAATTATGGTAATGAACAATCAAATCAAATGATAAATGATTTACCAGATTTTTTTTAAATGATAACATCGACTAAATGAATTTTTCTAATATTAACTATAAAAGAATTACAAAAAAAAACAAATTAATATTAAAAAAAATAAAAAAAATAATTTTAGTTTTATTTGTAAAAACTTAGTTTTTTCAAATGAAATATAATATCATTAATTTAAAAGAACGCACACAAACACTAATTATTTAAACAAATTACGAACAACAATTAATTTATACACACACATACAAAACACACTCTATGCAGGGCTTCTAACTTATTCCGGAATTTTTCTTAATTTTATTTCAATTCAATAATAGTAGAGGTTTTTTCAAGAAGAATTCAATCAATTTTTTAAAATTCAAATTGTAAAACTGAATTGAATTTTATTTGATAATTAGCGAGGTATTTTTTAAACAATTACAAATTGGTTTTCTTTTTTTTCAAAATTGTCAATGTGTTTTGAAACATTGGCTTGATGTTGTTCAATGTTGTTTCATTTATTTTCAAAATTGTACAAATGCTTTCATAAATGTCAATTATTACTAGCACACTAACCACAAAACCTGTGTAAAAATGAATTAGATCTGGTATGATATGCTCATATCTAATCTGCTCACATATTTAAATGTATCTGATCAGATCTCAAACTTGGTACCGATTTTCGGGATATGATCAGATCTGACCAAACATATCCAGGAAATGGTGACCGATCCGTGATCTGACATATCTGATCACATTCAATTATATTCAATGAGATATGAACAGATCAAACTAGATATGATTGCATAAGACCAGATTTAATACATTTTTATCCGGGTACACGGAGAAATAGGATTTTCTTAATTTTAATTCAAAACTTTAATGAGTGCTTTTAAATGAGTTTTGGTTTTTTTTTTTTTTTGTGTGAAAATATCTGTTGAAGTTATAAAAATTTAAATTTTTGTCCCTTCTGTAGATGGTCAAATTTTTATTACTTAGATAAAAAATCTGTACAAAATAGGTCTTCCAATCCCGAAATTTTCGGCATTAGGAGATTCCAGAATCTTGGGATTTCTGATTTTCAATCCCGGAATTTCCAGGATCTCGATTTTTTTAATGTTTTCAACTATTTTTATATATTTTTTTTTTAATAATTTGTATAAATTATGAATTTTGTGGAACGCGAAACAAAAAAATTCGACAAAAGTTCCGTCTGGTACCATTTTTTTTTAAAGCAAAAGGTGAACCGTTTGCCAATGTGGTTAGACAAAAATGCTTTTGATAATAGTGGTTAGACAAAAATGCTTTTGATAAATCTTCAGTTGTAATCTGTTTTAATTTTATGTTTTTCTAAAACAATATTTTTTAAAGGTTCATAAGGTAATGCAAAAATTTAATAAGGATGAGCCACGACGAATGGTATGAAAAATAATCGATACGGATATCCTTCAAAGGAGTACTTTCTACCTGCATTTATTGTTAGGATGACTGATGTCGATGGTTTTCCTTGTTCGAAGTTCACATCTTTAAGAACGCGTAGATTTGAAGTGCCAAAGAGCCAAAAAAAAAATCCCGAACATTTTTAAAAATCCCGAACATTTTTAAAAATCCCGAAAATTTTCAAAAGATCCCGCGAAACCCGGGATTCGAAATATACCGAAAATCCCTGGATCCCGAATAATTTTCTTGAATCCCGAATCCCGGGATTCAGAAAATCCAATACCGATTGGAAGTCCTACATATTTATTATGGCCGAGTTAATCTGAAAACTTAAACAAAATTAAGGCGAAACAGATAATATTTTCTTTAAATGTTGGAATTAATTGAAATAGCACAAAATAAACCACATTTTGCTGGCTGAATCCCATTTTGTGAAGATAATTTATGAGATGATAAAATTTAGAAGAAAAAAATCGTAAGGATGTATATTTTCTAGAAAAAATATTAGATGATATAATTTTTTTTAAAGACGGATGAAATAGTTTTATATATAAAATTTCTTAAGTGATATATTTTTTTAGAAAATTTGTCGCATGACATAATTTTTTTAGAAAATTTGTCGCATGACATAATTTTTTTAGAAAATTTGTCGCATGACATAATTTTTTTAGAAAATTTGTCGCATGACATGATTTTTTAGAAAATTTGTCGCATGACATAATTTTTTTAGAAAATTTGTCGCATGACATAATTTTTTTAGAAAATTTGTCGCATGACATAATTTTTTTAGAAAATTTTTCGCATAACATAATTTTTTTAGAAAATTTGTCGCATGACATAATTTTTTAGAAAATTTGTCGTATAAAATTTTTCGGAAAAAAACAACGTCCAATATCTATACAGAAAATTGTTATTAATTTGTTTAATAAAACTGATCGGTTTTTAAAAGTTTTGATACAAATTATGTTAAAATGTGTCAGATGTACGTCTGGAGATAAAATCTTAAAAAGAAAATTTTTCGGATATATTTTTTTTTTTGTATATTTTATAAAAACAGCTTGCTAGTTGACATAAATAAACTTTCCGAATTTTTTCATTTTTATTGAAAATTTTCGCTTATTTTTTATTTGTCGAATTATGTATATTGTTTTATTAACATTGTCGGATGATATATTATTTTTTTAGAAAATTTTTCGGATGATATATTTGTTTTGAAAATTTGTCAGATGGTATATTTTTTACAAAAATTTGTCGGATGATTTAATTTTTTATACAAATGATACAATTATTCTAACAATTTTTTTTTTACAAAAAATTTGTAGGATGATTTAATTTTTTTTTAAATTTTGTCGGGTGATATAACTATTTTAACGAAAATTTGTCGGCAAAAAAATGACGTTTGATATAAATAAATAAATTTTTATTGTTTTAATAAAACTGATCGGGTTCAATAAGTTTCTATACAAATTATGTTGGATAAAGTTTTCCATATCGAAAATTTTTTTTATAATTTGCTAACAAAAATATTTCGGATATTTACCTGGTAATAAATTTTTTAAAAGAAAATTTGTCGGATTTGATGATATAATTTTATAAAAAAATTTTCAGATGATAAAAAAAGAAGAACAACTTGCCACATGAAATTAAGAATTTTTATTGAAAATTGCAGCTATGATAAATTTTTCTAAGGATCATTTATCTGGTAATTAAATTTTAAAAAGAAAATTAGAAAAATTGTATGATATCTTACAGAAAAAATTCAGATATGTTTTATTTTAATTTGTTGGATGATATCATTTTTTATATAAAATTTTACGGATGATATATTTTTTTATAAAATTTTTCGGATGAGACAATTAAAAACTGCAGCTATGATAAAATTTTGTAAATTTGATAAAATTAAAAAAAAAAATGTTTATAGAAAAAATTTCACATGATAGTTTTTTTTTAATTGGTCAGATGATATAGTTTTATATATAAAATTTGTCGGATGATACAATTTTGTATATTTAATTTGTCTGATGATATAGTTCTTTAAAACAAATTTGTCGGATGATATATTTTATAAAAAAAAATTTGTCGGATGATATATTTTATAAAAAAAATTGTCAGATAATATAATTATTCTACCTAACATTTTTCGAAAAAAAAACTAAATTAACAAAACCAGTTTTTAAGAATAAATTTTCCGAAGCTCTGTTTGAAACGAACACAAATACACACACATAGACACAGGCTAACACTTGTAAGAAGCACACTGATTTTGTTATATTTAATTATGTATTTTTGTATTAAGATCCTTATTGATTTGTTTTATTATTTCCTTTTTAATAATGATCAGTAGTTTTCCTTTTTTTTAATTCTTTTCTAAATTATGATATTTAAAAAAAGTAATATTTTTTTTTTCAACTTTTTAACAAAAAAATGGGTTTTCATTATTTTCTTCTTCTTTTTTAGATGAAGTTCTCAGTAATGAGTTTATTTTACTGTAGTGTATAGCGTTCATAATATATATTGTGTGGGATACTTTAAATGAACAAAATATGTTTTTTTTTTATATAAAAATATATAAATCGATCTGCAATAGACTGATGAATATTAAATACACTTTTTTAACAAAAATTAATAAAAGCAAAAAAAATTATAATTAAATAATCTATTACATTCTTTAATTGTATTTATTATTTTTTTTTAAATAAAATTATATTCCGCCGTGCATATTATAATTATTTTAACTAACGGAATAGAGTTTTGTTAGTTTCGATAAGTATATCGAGAAATTCCACACGAAAAGAAGTTGTCATTTTATGTGTTGCACTGTGTAATACACATAGCAAACATAATTATAACTTTTCGCATTCGAAATTTCAAAAGGACAACAAATTCTAATTGATTTGCGTTTCAGAGGCCAAATACCGTTATTTTGGGCGTATTTTAAGTCAAAATTGTGTTATTATGATCTTATCCAGTGGTGCCCAAACAATAGTTAGATCAATTAAGCTTAATCATCTTTTTTCGCGTACACAACCCGAACGTCAACGAAAATAAAAAAAATTCCCAGCATGCATTCGACGAAGCAGGTCTACGTCGATTTGTTTAATGAAATACTTACACTGATAATATTTAACAACAACATAGTGATACAAAATCGAACTTTACGAATCGGAATGGGATAAAACCAAAAGCAAATAAAAGTTGACATTTTACATAACAAAACCCTCAAGGCTTTTTTTAGTTCAGCGCTACATTTTTTTACACGCATTTAAAGTTGCTGATTTTAAAGCATTTAAAGTTTTTGTGTACTGAACATTCCCTACTTTAGGGGCCCTGGTGATGCCCTTATTGGACATGTGGGGTCCAGCGTCCAAAATTTAGCTCGAAATTACTTTAGCTACAACCGGTATGAATTTCGCCGCAATCGGTCCTGTACCTATTTACTAAATAGCCAAATTATTAAAATTAAACCACTGTGCACCGTTGCGTATGATTGTTATTTAAAGACAGCTACAATATTAATCATATGCCACTTATACAGTTTTCAAGCAATTATTATTATAATTATAATAAAAGTTCACTAACTTTAAATGTGTGTAAAAAATCTAGCGCTGAACTAAAAAAAAACTTGAGGCTTTTTTTTATATTATTTTACTTAGAATTACCATACAATTACAAATCATATACTAATTTTATCTAACCGAGAACTGGTAGTAAGAAAACGCATTTTTATTTTGTTTAAATGTTTTTATAACAAAAATTGCAACGCATAGATTTCTTTCAGTGCAAAAGTACTAATACACTCTCATTTCTGTGAAAAATCACCAATTCATTATCATTTCTCTTTTTGGGCACCACTGATCTAATCCCATGTGTATCTAGCCCATTACTTTATAAAACGCAAGGCGTCACGTTTTAAAATTACTTTCAAAATTTTATTTTTATCAAATTTATTTACATATTATATTAACATGATATCAATACTGTTTTTCATCATAAATTGAAATATCATTTTTTACTAAGCACACTAACAACGGCCATGTTCTGTATTTATTTAAAAATATAAAAAAATAAAAATGTTTATGGCTGATCCAGCAATTTAATATTTAAATATTCGATATATGAAAACCGATTGAAATAAGTTTTAGTAGGTCTCGTTTAATAAATATTTTTTTGCAGAAGTGATCGAAACATCGATTTTATGCAAAATCTAAATTTTTTTTAGAAAATCTATCACAACTTTGTCAATTTTTGAACATATTCAGAGCAAATGTCCTGAATTGGCCAGCAGAAATCAAGAATCTGGATGAAATCGCAGCTATGGACCTTAAGCAAATAAAACTGTTCACAATATGGACTAACGCGTTTTATCCTCGTCGCTGAAGGAGCATGGGGTACCGCTATGGACTAGCCGGTCTATGCGAGAAGTCTGAACTTAAGACTCCACCACCCCTAACCTAACCTAACCTTGTCAATTTTTTACTGATTGTATCAGGCTTAAGCTTATCATATTTAGAATTACATTGTCTTTAATAATGATTGTATGAAAATGTAGATTGTTAAATGAACTTTGCAGAAAAAAATCGATAAACTCGAAAAAGTTTTTTTTTTTTTAAACCAAAAATATAGAGATATTATTGAAAAAGTCTACACATATCTTTTTATATTTATGTAAAGTCCTATCGAAAATAGTTGAAGAATTTAAGATTGCATAAAAGGCTTCTGAGTTATTCCTCGGTGGTGATTATCGTCAAATTGTATCATAAGCTCATTATTTCATTACTTGACAGCTTAATAGCGTCCAGATTGAGCAAATATTAAAAAAAATACGAGGGTCATGCTGGAAAATGAAATTATTTTAAGAAATTTTTTTTAAAAACATTTTTCCAAGTTTAAATTTTTTAAATACAGTAGAAAAATCCGCATTTTTGACCTCCTATTCTTTAGACCACCAATTTTTAGTAAACAAATGGTGAAAAAATACCAAACCATGTTGTTATAACTGTTGTAATTTATCAAGCGTTAATTTAAGCTTAAAAGCGTTCAGTTTAATAAATGAGTTAAGAGGGTCGAACTGGAAAATGATATTATTTATAGACATTCTTAAACTTTTTTACGTATTTCTAAGTTGATTTCTTCTAAGTTCAAACATTAAAAAATGTTCTAATAGTTTATACATATTTAGTTATCAACTATGTTTTACAAATTATTATTATTATTAGTTCCTGTTGTTCCTAAGAGGAACATAGGGCCGTAACAAGATTCTTCCATTCGGATCTATTAGGAGCTATTGATTTGACTTCTCTCCAGCTAAGTCGAACTTTTTTAATTTCCTCTTGGATTTGTCACTTCCATGTGTGAGCAGGACGACCTCTACGTCTACTTCCCTGCGGATTCCATTCAAGTGCCTGCTTGGCAACATCGTTGTTGTTTTTACGGAGAGTATGCCCTATCAATTTCCATTTACGCTTGCATATCTCGCTTTGAATAGAAATCTGCTTTGTTTTTTCCCACAGACGAGCATTAGAAATTGTATTCGGCCAGAATATCTTTAGTAGCCTACGGAGACAGTTGTTAACGAACACTTGTACCACATTAACATCAGAATTGGCAGCATTCCACGTTTCACATCCGTAAAGGACAACTGACTTAACGTTTGAGTTGAAAATATTCAACTTTGTTCTTATCGAAAGGATTGAAGACTTCCAAACTTTGTTTAACCTTCCGAACGCCTGCCGTCCTTTCTTTACCCGGTCTAAAATAGCAGTACTAGATCCACCCTGTTTATCAATGATACTACCAAGGTAACAAAAGGATTCTACCTCTTCAAGTTGAATTCCGTTGATGTGGAGAGGTGTGTTGTTAGGGGTGTGAATGCGTAATACTTTTGTTTTTGGAATGTTAATCTTAAGACCAGCAATTGAAGCATACTCGACAACAGTGCGAAGGTTATTTGTCATATCAACATGGGTGTGTGTGAGAAGGCATATATCGTCCGCGTATTCGAGGTCCACCAGCCTCTCTTGAAGTCCCCATGATATTCCGTTTCTTTGAGTTGTGACCTGTCGCATGATGACATCCAATACTACGTTAAAAAGAAATGGAGATAGAACGCAGCCTTGACGAACTCCCTTGTTGATGCTTATCTTATCGGACAAATCATTTTCATGAAGAATTCTACATGTTGCGTTCGCGTACATTGCCTTTATAATTGCAACCATCTTTGGAGGAACTCCCTTACACTCTAATGCCCTCCAGATGGCGGTATGGTTTAGCGTATCAAATGCCTTCTCAAAGTCGATGAACACGAGGTAAAGTGGGGATCTCCATTCTACGGACTGTTCAACAATTATCCTTAGACTATTGACATGATCAACACAAGATTTTCCTTGGCGAAAACCAGCCTGCTCACTTCGTAGATATGGGGAAATGACATCCGAAAGCCTTTTCTTAATGATGTGGGCTATCACTTTAAGCAGCATATTCAAAAGCGTGATACCTCTCCAATTACTACGCTCGGATAGATCACCCTTTTTCGGGATTTTAACGATAACACCTTCAAGTAATTCATCAGGTAAATGGTTGGAAGACCAAAATTGTTCAATAAGTGGATGTAAAAGTTTGGAACTGATCATTGGATCGATCAGTAGTAGCTTGGGAGGGATGTTATCTATACCAGCGGACTTGTTGTGTTTTAGTGCTTTGATGGCCTCATTAATTTCTAGAATCGAGGGACACTCCGTTCTTATATCCTGGTTGACCTCAAGTTTTACAAATGCCCAAACAAAAAATTAAAGAAGACCTCCATTCCATTTTTGTTTTTTTATTGCTAAATTTCTTCTTATTGAACGATGAAAATATATTTCAATTCTTGAACGGTTACACATTTTTACGTTCTTATCTTCATCTAAACGATGAAGAAATTGAATTATTTCAGTAAGAATTAATTCAGTAAAGAATTAATTCAGTAAAGAATTATTTCAGTAAAGAATTAATTCAAAAGGAATAAATTCTTAGTTATTGAACACATTTTTGAACGTATTTGAAAGAACCAAAAAAAGAACTGATTTTTTTTACGAATTCGTTTAATTTAATGTGAACAAGGAATTACTTCTTTCGACTTTAATTCAGAACTGAAAATTGAGTTGAAGAATTAATTCTTTAGAAGCTCAGAACAGAACATGGTCGTCTACATATATTTCACATTTAAAACCACAGTGCATACAAAGTATGGTAACACAGTGCATACAAAGTATGGTATGGTGGCATATAATATGGTTAAATATTAATGACAGCAAACATTTCATTTGAATTAAATAAGGGGTCCATTAGGGCGTTTCACCAAAAACTTATTTTTATTTTGCTCTTGAAGCTGAATATGAATTCTTATAGTGTAAGTGATTTTTTAGGTTTTTGCAAGGTCGGAAAGGGGTTGCTCAGCTCGATTTCATCCAAAAAAATGAGGTTATGAAACATAATTTTTTTAATTTTTTTTCTTTGGTGCCTATTTTTTACAAAACCGGATAAATCCATTCTGAATAATAATAGCATACTATAGCGCTACTGGTTTTGTAAACAAACAGCGGCAAAGAAAAAAAATGTGTGCTTCATAACCTCATTTTTTAGATACAATCGATTTAAGCGACCACTTTACGACCTTCCAAAAATACAGAAAAACAAAAATTTCTTAGTCCATTAAGGTACCTACAGACGACGCAATATTATGTACAATATTCAATAATATTGATGGTGTGTGGGTAATATTGACGATTGTACAATGGTCAATCTTACCCACACACCATCAATATAATTGAATATTGTACATAATATTGCGTCGTCTGTAGGTACCTTTAGAATTATTTTTTCGCTTCAAGAGTTGCAGAAATAAAAAAAACGGTTTTGGTGAAACGCCCTTACATGATACTGCATGTCGTCGAACTTGCTGGATGGTCATGTGTATTTTGTTTTGTAATGATCGTCAAACACGCCCATACACGATCAAAATCCCATTTACATTTCATACTTTTTAACAGCCACCATATTAAAAACTATGCAAATAGTGTATCTTTCCTACAATGCATGTACTGTGATAAAACCACAAGGACATAAATAATGAATTTATATGACATATTTTGGATAATTATACACAATATTTAATTAAAAACTGGAATAAAAACCTAGACAGACAACAAACATATTTATACATACTTACTATATAATTAAAGTAATTAATACAAATATTAATTAAATAGTAAATAAAATGTAATAATAATGAATATACAATAAAAAAAATATAAAATAATAATAATGATTTATTTTTATAATTATAACCTTATAATCAAGAAAGAAAAAATAAAAAAAAAAACAATCAAATTAAAAGTACAGTTACACATAAAAGAATCCCATATTCCTATTGTACGATTTCATACATTTACATAAAAAACAAATAAATTTTAGAAAGATTTTTTTTTAGACTTTTAATAAAATTAAAGTTCTTACATTGGATTACACCAACTAATTAAAAAAAAGTTCTATTTATATTTCAGAATTAAACTTTTCTTCAATACATAAATATTATTCGACACTTTTTTGATAACAAAATGTAAGCCCCGAAGACACTAAAATTACCCTAAAAATTTCAAATCGGACACATCTAAATTTTTCAAAAATAGTTTTAAGTCCCGAACAATTTTTTTTAGCTTCGACAATTTTTTTTTGCGCTTTGGAGTAAATACTTTTGGAAGGGAAGTTGTGGGGGAAGTTGAAAGATATGTTTTCTAGACTTTCTGTTTGAAAAGTTTCTCAGAATCTGAGAATTTTTCTATACTACCAAAAATGTGTAAGAAAAATGTCTCAGAATCTGAGATTTTTATTATAAGAAAAATGTCTCAGAATCTAAGGCCACTGTTCCAAAAAAAGTAATTCACATAAAGAATGTGAAAACGAAAATTTCCGATTTTTTTTGGTGTTCTAGATTTCACATCCGAATTTCTTTTTCGTTTTGTTTCACATAAATAACATTTGGTGAAAATAAAACGAATGCACTTATTTCCTTATAATTTTTTAAATTTTAATAATTTGATTTCAACTTCGAATGAAAACCTGATCAACAAAACACTAAACTTGATTTCATGTGATTCGGAAATTTTCATGTGAATTGAAAAGTTGTGAAAGACAGAACAGACCCCTAAGACTTTTTCAATACGAAAAATGTCTCAAAATTTCAGAAGCTTTCTATACGAATAAAGTCTCATAATCTGACACTTTTTCAACACAAAAATGTCTCGGGATCTGAGGCATTTTCTCAGCAAAATTAGAAAATTTTTTCAGAATCTTACTCTATTCGAAAAATATCACGGATCTTATATAATTTATTGTATGTATATTAGGGAGGTCCTTATTTTGAAAATTTTATATTTTGCTAAACGAACTTAATTAGGTACCAGGTATAATTTTGAACAAAGTGCTTTTTTAGATTGCTTTAAAAACTCTTCAAACCACCGTGGAACGGTGTTATCATTTGGTGTGCTTAAAAGCGCCCTAAAGAGCGGCAAATAAAATTGCCTAGTGAATGAGGCCTTTTACCATATTCTTTATCTGTAAAAATAAAACTCCGTTTAATTTTGACAGATAAAGTGTTTAAAATTGTATGAGGAAAACACATAATTAAACGGTGTTCACATTCATTTTTAACTAGTTTAATTATTGGTTTTCCCCATACAATTTAAACGTCAAAATTAAACGGCGTTTTATTTTGACAGATAAAGTGTTTAAAATTGTATGGGGAAAACACATAATTAAACTAGTTTAAATTAATGCGAATATGGTAAATCAACAAGTTTAATGCCAAATTCGCACTCATTTTTTAAACATGTTAAACCACTTAACATGCTTATATTGAAACTTGTTAAGGTACATAAACATGTTTAAGTGCTTAAACTAGTTTAAAAATATGTACGCGAATATGGTATAAATGAATGTGAATATGTTATTATTTGATAAGTTGTCCAACGTGCCATTACACGAGATATTTGCATTCGGTCGTCAAACAAGTTGAACGATTATCACTTGTCTGTAATACCAAATTCGCACTCATTTTTTTAAACATGTTTAACCACTTAAACATGTTTAAATTTAAACTTGTTAAGGTACATAAACATGTTTAAGTACTTAAACATGTTTAAAAAAATGAATGCGAATTTGGTATTATAGTCTTTATATTTTTTTTTTTACAATGAACCAACACTCAGGGGATGCCCCTACTAATGCAATGCATTGTGTTGATATCAGGAAAATAGGTTATGAGGAGGAGGAAAGACGGAGTAGTGTTTGTGTATATTTAACTTGAATTTATCTACATTGAAAGAAACTGGAAAGATCGACAATCGACAACAAACGGATGTGATCTACTAGACAGCCGAGTGTTTCGAACAAAAACTCGGGCTCTAGGGATAAGTTCACTTATCTCAGCAAAACACTTTCCATGGTAATATCGATAGAACAGAGTCACACAACCTAGTGTCATTATTTATTTATTTATTTATATATATATTTTCATGCCCAGAACATCAAGAGTGTCTGATTCCTCGAAACCAATACCACCCATATGTACAGATGACACTGTTGGTTCCACATTTCTGTGAGTCAACATACAACATTGGGACTTGCGTGCATTAAAGTTGACCCTATTCGCAAGACCCCACTTAGAGATTGTCAACTGGTCTTGGTTAAGTGTGTCATTCATAATCTGCCTTTTGCCCTCAACCTTAATAAGGCTTGGCCTACGATCAAAGGAAAATGAATGACAAATGTTGCTGTCATCTGCAAAAGAGTATATAGGATTTGAAGTTTGACTTAGAAGGTCGTTAAGAAAAATAAGAAAAAGGGTAGGAGAAAGAACAGAACCTTGCGGTACCCCCGATTGGAGCTGGAACGCATCTGATGAGAACCCATCTATAACAACACGTATAGAACGATCCCTGAGGAAACTCGAAACAAATCGAGAGAAGTCATTACTGACACCGAAGGCATTAAGCTTAGATATGAGCGCACCGTGCCACACACAATTAAACGCCTTGGAAATATCCAGAGCAACTACCTTACTCTCACCAAAATGGTGGATCGATCGACTCCAACGTTCCGAAAGGAACGCCAACAGATCCCCGGTAGAACGAGTTCTCCGAAAACCATACTGTCGATCGTTTAAAAGGGGGTTAGCCTCCAGATACCTAACAAGATGGCAATTTACCATGCTCTCCATCACCTTCGAGAGCGCTGAGCATATTGCTATTGGGCGGTAGTTATCAGGGTTATTAGCAGCACCCTTTTTAGGGATTGGCTGCACATTGGCAACCTTCCAACAAGACGGAAAAACTCCCGCACGGTAAGACGAAATGAAAAGATTAGCCAGTGGACGCGCCAACGTCGAAGAGCACTGTTTAAGAACCAGTGCTGGTATACCATCCGGCCCCGGTGACTTATTTACGTTAAGATCCGCAAGAACCCTTTTAACTGCACGAGCTCGAAAAAATATCTTGGGCATAGTATGGGATACCCTCTCGATTTCGGGCAGTGATTGATTGCTTTCCGGCAAGAAAGAATTTCTTGCAAAAAGGCCAGCCAACAGGTTAGCTTTATCAACCGGTTCAGTGAACACTTGGTCATCTTTTAAAAGAGTCGGAATAGAAGAACTAGCCATTTCTCTGACTCTTTTAACGAAAGACCAAAAGCTCTTACTGAAAAATCGAGTGACTTATTCATTCACTGCATAACTTTAAATGGCGATATTTCAAAAACTAAGCAAGATAGACCAAAACGCGGCCAACTTTTTGTCCCATAGTGACGCCGACGTTCTTTACATGTGTCGATGCCAATGGACCTAATTTTGAATCTAAAAATAATTGGCATTCCCAAAAAATTTTAAATGCGCATTTTTTGCTAAATACTGCCGACACGACAAAAAATCCAAAATCACCCGAGATACAGTTTTTTAGTTACGCAGTTTTTAAAATTCACAAGATCCTATTAGGCCCCCAAATTTCTGTGTCGTGAAAACTTAAAGGACATAGATGTTGATCCATAGATGTTGATCCGTTTTGCGCTACTTAACTTTGTTTTTTTTTTTTTGAGATACTGGAATTTAAGGGTTTTGGAAATTAAAAAAAAAAACTGAATAACTAAAAACCTATTACTCGGAGGGAGGAATGATAAAAAAAAAAAGCGAATGTACTCGATTTTTCAAAATCGAGTGAATAAGAAATCAAATGCATTACTTTTTTCCCCATTTAATCGAATACATTCAAAGAACTGGAGGGTTGCCGCATATTTCGATTCGAAACGGAAACGTTGTCGAATAGAATTTTCTTTTCGCAAATAATTAAAATAATTTTTTTTTTTTTTGGTAACAAAGTTCTTTAGTCTTCAGATCGACAGGTTAAAAATTTTTGAGATCGAACGTTTTCTTTCGAATTTAGTTACGCGGCAACTCCCCTGCATTCAATGTTGATTTATAAAATCGAATGCATTCACTGCCTATAAAAATCGACTGGATTTTTTGGAGAATTCATTCGAAAAGGATTTCATTCTTCAAAGCTCTGGTTCATAGCATATCGTCGGTGCGCAAACCAGAATCAGCTGACAATTATCATTAAAAAATCACCCGATTCTAAACGAACCGGAGGAGAAGCGGGTGTATTTTAAACGATTGTCAATGCGAACGCTTTATTACTCCTTCTAGCCCAAACCGGTAAATAAAAATAAAACAAGATTACTTCTTTGACATCTGTCAAAAGTGTAGCTTCTATTTAGTCTGTAATTTAACCTCTGATAACGGTTATAACGGCGGGTTTTTGCAAGAACTAAAAACTTAAATATCGAATTCTGGAATATAAATGTATATTTTTTTTTAATTAAAATTGAAAATAAAGTACATACAATGTGTACAAAGAACAAATGAAGCAATTACATTTTTTTGTTTAAAGTACTTGAATTAAATGCATTATTCAAATAGTACACATAAATTGTATGTAGTATGTATGTGTTAATTAAATCATTTAAATTCAATGTTTTAAAACAAGATCAAGCAAATGAAAAGAATTAAATAATTAAGATAAATTGTATTTAACACAAATAAATAAAAAATAATATTTAAACAAAAAAATCCATATAATCCTAATGGTTTTTTTTTTCTTTCTTAAATTCCCAAAAATTAATTTTATAATTAAATCTTTTAAATTTTTTTTTTACAGACCTACCAAGAAATTAAAATAATTGTGTGCATATGTCCTGACTTTCATATACACTTCATTCATCCATATCTTTATTTAAACAAATCAAAAAAATAACGTTAACTTCAACTTCAAACCCTTCCATATTACTGATGCTTCTACTACTCTACCACTGACAATGATTGTAATCTCAAACAAAAAAAATATATTTTTATTCTTAACCATTAACATTTGTATTAATTTACATAATTCCATTCATTTATTTAATTAAGAATTTTTTAAATTGTACAAATTCAGTTATTGAATAAAAATATTGAAAAACGAATACATTTTAAAATTTATTATTTTCTTTAAATAAAAATACCTAACTGTTGCAACTGTAATTTGACTTAGGCCGCTGTTCCAAAAAAAAAAAAAAATAATTCACATAAAAAATGTGAAAATTTCCGAATTTTTTTGGTGTTCTATATTTCACATCCTTTTTCATTTCACATTTCTTTTTCGTTTTGTTTCACATAAAAAAAATTTGGTGAAAGTAAAACGAATGCACTTTTTTCCTTAGGATTTTTAAAATTTTAATTATTCGATTTCAACTTCGAATGAAAACGTGACCAACAAATCATTAAACTTGATTTCATATGATTCGGAAATTTTCATGTGAATTAAAAAGTTGTGAACGACAGAACAGAGTACTTAGACTCCCAGTTGGCAACGTCCTCGAGCCATCCTCAGTGACGGCGCGCTGACATGTCAGAGTCACTGCTGACATCCACAAGACATCTCTATGTACTGGGTTGAGGACAGTTTCATACAAATTTTCAAAATGTCCTCACTCAAAGTCAGCAGTAGTCAGTAGGACATGCTGACCTTCTGGGGACATGTCACCTAAGACTTCTTTGGGGAAATGTCTGATGTAGGTAATACGAAAATACAAAAAATTTTCGTATTTCCTTTAGTTTTTACTTTTATCCATTTTTCTTTATCAATTATCTTTCTCATATTTAGAAAAAACTTTTCGTCCTTTTTAGTCCCAACTGGATTTAAACCTGAAACCTCCAGTTTATTAGTCCCACACCTTACTACTTGTTCCAAACTTTATTTTGAAAATTGTTTGTCTATTTATTACTTTTATATAATAATATTGCCATCTTTTTCTTGGAAATTGAAGAGTTGTCCAGATTTAAAATTCTAATTTATTATACTGCTATTCTGAAGACATTTCCTTTTCGACGTCTTAGAGGAATTGTCCACACTCTTAAAGCAAACAGTCAGTACTGACAAAGTAAGGACATGTCATCAAGGATTACCTATGATTTGTCAGAACCTGAAGACATTTCCTCAAGGAATCACTGTGGAAATTTCCTCAATGACACATTTTCCAACTGGGCTCGTTTTTTTTTTTCTTTTTTTTTTTTTGTAAAACGGAAATATTTGCAAAGACACGCATTTATCAATCTATTTGGATGAAATTTGAAATTTAAGTTTTTTTGGCCCAAGAACGAAGCCTATTAAAAATCGTTCTATGTTTACCCCTAGCCCCCATTTAAGTATCCCCTTTAAAATTGCCTTAAATGACCCTAACAATATTATTACAATAGGTATCCTTTTAAAATTCGAACGAATTTCTACGTGTGCCTGTACGTGTGAGCGTTTACATCTGTATTGCGTGGTTTGATTATTTTTTGTATTAAACGTCATGCGCGTGCTGTCACTAATTATTATTTGGTCCTTTCAATATGGAGGCATCCAAAATACTAATAAATTATTTGTCTGTCTAGTATACATGTGCCTATACGAACTGCATTCTTATTTTAATTAGTTCTTTGAAAGCTCTGGCCAAAATAACCAAAAATATACCGTAACGAATAACATGTCCGTTAAACACACGGGCCAAAGGTTTGACATTCCCTACTTAAAAAATTATAAAAATCAGAGCTGTATTTTCATTAACAACAATCTGGCATCACCGAAAAAACAACTGTTTATCAAATTACTCATCAAGGGAGAAACGTCAAAATAGAATTACCGAAGAAAAAAATATTTGGGTGAAATTTTCGTTTTTTTTGCAATTATTTACGAGAAATTAAGAATAATTTAAAAGTGAACGTATCATAACAATATAATTCGTATAAATAATAATAATACAACAAAATGATACCAGCTGCGGAAGAAGCACAAATTTCTAAACTTCTATCAAAGGTAAGTACGATAGCGACGACCAAAGAAGACAAAGAAAAATGACTAGCTAACTGGAAGAAGCACCTTCAAATTGTTTCGAATATAATTATTAGTTGTTTGTAAAACAAATAGCATTTTATTATCAAATTAATAATCTATTTGATTTGCAGTATAAACATATAAATGCTACCAAAAAGGAAGTTGTAGATGTTGTTACAAACTATCGCAGTCTATCATATAATTTACAAAAATTTGGTAAGTTATGGGAAGGGAGACTAGAGGTGTTTGAAGTGGCGACGACAAAATTAATAACGAAATTGCGTGTTGTTATTTTATTTGCAGTTTTCAATGATGGCAGTACAAGAGATTTATTCAATTTGCAGGGCACCATACCCGTAGTCTATAAAAGTAAGTTTGGATGTGATACAGATGAGTCAATTTTGTTTACATTTTTATTATTCCTTAACTTATTTGAAACGTTTTAGACAATACATATTACATTCCCATTTGCATTTGGTTAATGGATACACATCCCATGAATGCTCCTATGTGTTTTGTAAAACCAACACCCACAATGCAGATCAAAGTTTCAATGTATGTGGATCATAATGGACGTATCTATTTGCCATATTTGCATGATTGGCAACCGGTAAGGGGCAGTAGAATAAAATTCATTTAATATTTTTAAAATTAACTTTTCTATTGAATCTTTTTTATTTGCAGAATTTTAGTGACTTGCTGTCGTTAATTCAAGTTATGATAGTTACTTTTGGAGAACATCCACCAGTGTATTCAAAGCCTAAAGATCAAGTGTCATCATATCCACGTAAGTAGCATTGATTATGTTTTGAAGTAAAGCATGTTAAATATTTAATTATGTCAAAGGTTTCCAAATTGAAACCTTTTGGAGCGAAGTTAACAACATTAAAATATACAAACTGATTCTTATAGACACGTTTTCTAATTCGAAACTTTCGATCCATATCTTTCGTTCACTTAGAAAATTCAAGATGCAATTTGACTTGGTTGGTGCCACAAAATTAATATATGCATCCAATTCATAAAATATCTTTAAAATATGGAAAACTTCTATCGATTCTACAAATTTTTTGCCCAGTAAGATCGTGGGAATTCGATTATTAGTATTTTTTTTTTTTTTTTATTTTTTGAAAAATTTTTATTGCAGTTGCAATACAACATATTTAAATCAGGTCTTTCCAATCTTTAAATCAAGACCGACCCCTATTTATTTTTACCCCTAAACATTTTTTCCAAACAATATCACAGTCTATCTCCAATTGCTTTTCTTTTGCTACCTATATAATATTTTTGTAACGGCTTCGTGAACACGCTCAAGACTGAGTGCGGTTGGTAATTATAGGTAGCGCCGACCTGAAGGAATGAACCGTCGCGAAGAGTCGTTACAGAATATTTTCGTATATACAGTCTGTATATACAAAGGCATGTTTAAATTATATTTATAGGATAAAATAGCGATATCTCAAAAACCGTTCGACAGATTTAATTTTTTTTGATGTTCGTGTTCAGAGCATCAAAATAAATATTTTTTTTTAAGTTTCAAAAATCAAAAATTTTAATAGCGGGGCGTTTGAGCAGTTTGGTATGCTTTGAGCAGTTGGATATTGTATATCAGCAACATCGGTCTATAGTTCTGAAGTTATCAACGAAAATGAAAGGACTTTTTAGCCAAAAACTTTTTAACATTGTGTAGGTTATAAATATAACATTGTGTAGGTTATAAATATATTCGGCAAGGCTGAATTTAACTTTATTACTTGTTTTATGTCTCATTTAAGCATATATGCCACAGCCTGGTGGAGGAGTTCCTAATACATCTTCGGCTACAGGTAATTCATATAATTTACCATATCCAACATCCGGCGGTGCTTTTCCACCATATCCCGCTGGTCCCAGCAATAGCTTTGGTGGTTATCCACCTTATCCATCGTCAGGTAATGCCATACCTGCTGCAACCTCAGGCCCCGGTGGCGGCTATCCTCCTTATATGAATTTTCCACCAGTTCCTGGTTATAATTCGGGATATGTAAGTATATTTTTGTTTTGTCTATAATTCTTAAATATTATAATTTTATTATTATGTGCCTTTTTTCTTTTTAAAGAATCCTTCAAATCCCAGTTCAACCGGTACAATTACCGAAGAACATATAAAAGCTTCTCTCATCAGTGCCGTTGAGGATAAATTGCGTCGTCGACTTCAAGAAAAAGTTAATCAATATCAGGCTGAAATTGATACTTTGAATCGTACCAAACAGGAATTGGTAGAAGGTAGTTCGAAAATTGATTCAATTATTATACGTTTGCAAAGAGAAGAGGTAAGTTTTTTTTTTTTAACTAATTTAAATAGTCAGACGTAATATAACACCTTCCGACACACTTTTGTACACCTGGACCAGACCGATAAATTCTGAAAGTAGGGAAAAAATAAAATACACGTTTCTCCCAGTTTTTCTAGATCAATTCGCGTTTTTACAAAAAACGCCAATAAAAAGTTGTATTTCTCCAAAGTAGTGTGACATAAGTCGAAAAATGTATTAAATCTACTTTTGAGCTAAATAATTTTTATATATGTGTTAGTGAAATTTGCTGGCGGTTCTTTTCATAAAACATATTTACCCTGTATCTCACATTTAAAATGCTCATCAAAAATATTTTGCATCAAATTTCACTAGGGGTAGTCAAAAGCCAAAAGTTCGTGGGTTATAAGCAAAATGCATAAAAAAAGAAAATTGTAAGTTATCTTTGGTAAACACACAATTTTATAAAATATGATACTATACAATTTTACTTTTTTAACATTTTGCTAATAATGTACAGCCAAAATTTGAAATTGTCGGACGGTGTAATATATAATTCCATAATTTGTCAAAAAAGTATCACAAAACTGAAACTTTCTGTTGCATTTGTAGAATTTCTGATAACTCAAAAAATAATCACTATATACCTTGCAAGAAAAGTGATATTTCAATGATAGGTCACGTGACCACATATCACCCGGACCCAAAAAACATATCGTCGCCTTAGAATTGGTTTGCTCCATAGGATAGTAAAAACCCCATCCTATGGACCAAACCAATTCTCAGATGACGATATGAAAAATTCGACTGCTTTTTAAAAAAATCTAGCACTTTTGTTAGGGAATGTCTCAGCCCCGGATAAATCACTAGTGACATGCCACTGGACATGTCCCTTAGGAAAACAATCCGTGCCGGCTCAATAGTGGCATGTCACAGAACACATCTCAACTTTACCCACCATTTTTCGGAACTTAGAAATTTTGTAAAAAAAAATCCTAAAAGCATTTTTAATGAATTTTTTGCTCCAAAAGTTTTGGACCAAAACAGAAAAAAATGGTGAAACATTTTTGTGATCGAGAATTAGAAAATTTTCGAAACTTAGAAAATTTAAAAATTTTTTTTTTGCTTATATACTTGGTTTCCAAAACGTAAAAAATTGTCGGGACTTCAAAAATTAAAAAAAAAAAAATCGAGACTTAGAGATTTTTTTAAAATTTATGAAAATTTTTTTTAGAAAATACATTTACAACATTTTAAAATTTATTTGGAAACTCATTTTGAAATTTTTAAAAAATTTTAAAGTACAATTGGAAATGGTGTAGAATAATCTCTTTTTTTCATTAAATAATCACTAACTTTGAAATTTTATTTTAAATTTTTATTTTAGGTTGATTTACAAAAAAATATTAATTTATTACGTGATAAAGAGCAGGAATTAGAAAAAAGTTTAGAATCTTTAGATAACTCTGAAGGCATTGATCCAGATGACGCTGTAACAACAACAGCACCTTTATATAGACAGTAAGTTTTATAAATTTTTAATTTAAATTTGTATACGTTAAAACATATTTATCTTAAAAAATATTCGAATGTGTATTTAAATCTTTTATATATTTTTTTCTTCTAGACTGCTCAATGCATATGCTGAGGAAGCAGCCACCGAAGATGCCATTTACTATTTGGGTGAAGCTTTACGTAGTGGGGTCATAGATTTGGAGACATTTTTAAAACATGTACGCCAATTATCTCGCAAACAATTTATGCTGCGTGCCATCATGCAAAAGTGCAGACAAAAGGCTGGACTTGCTGGTTAATATTTAGAGATTACACAAACAAAACTTGATCAAAAAAACATAGGAAACGTAAAAAGCAAAAGGAACTTTAATACGTCGTTCATTGCCGTTAGTAGTATAAAGTGTGTTAATTCAAAGCAAAAAAACAAAACGTAAAAATCACAAAAAATCATTATGAAATTAAAAGAAACGATATTTAATAATCTAAATTATATATACTGTATGTATTTAATATATTAAAGTAACAAAAAAACAAAAAAAAAGAAAAATATATGTATTATTGCAAATTAATCTCAAAACAAATGTTAAGCAAAGTTATTAATATACAGTAAATCATCTCTTTTTTTTATTTCGTATATAGTTATTGAAATAGTTTGGAGCATCGATCACATTCAGTGGGTTTGTGGCTCTGGTCGTTGTTGTTAAGAACCCAGTTGGCAAAAAAAGCACCCCTGACATACTGCTGACACTGTTCTTATAAAACTGTTGACATCTTCATACAGTCTTACTAAATGTTCCCAAGGACAAGTCAGCTGTGGGTCAGCATTTGTCGAAAAGCATTATTGGTGGTCAGCGATGATGGTGGGCACTGCTGACCGACTGCTGACTTGTCCTTAGGGACATTTGAAACATTTTATGAAAATGATCGCAATTGTATAAAGGGATGGTCAGCAGTATGTCATCGGTGATTTTTTTTGCCAACTGTGACATAAAATTTTGTGAATGCCTTTTTCTTCATTGTATGCAAATAATTTATTACAAATAAAATCTTACAAGGTTTTACTTTTATTCGAAAATGTTTTCTAATTTTTTTATAACGAATTTTTAATAGTCCTTAAAATTAAATTTAAGTTTAGTATAACTTTAAATGTAGAATGTTTAAAAGACAACATTTCATTAAAGTTTTATCTTGTATTTCATAAATAAATTGTTTTATAATTTTCGAAAAAATTAGGGTTCCATAATTCTAGATAACAGAAACTCTTCAGGAAAATTGTCTCTGACCGTTGTTATACTCTCAACACTACACCATTTTCAATTGCATTTTAAAAATTTTCAAATGCATTTTAAAATTGTCCAAATGTATTTTAAAATTGTCCAAATATATTTTAAAATTGTCCAAATGTATTTTAAAATTTTCCAAATGTATTTGAAAATTGTTTAAAATTTTTTAAAATTGTCCAAAAAAAAATTTAATTTTAATAAAATTGTCGAATCGTAGTTTAAAATTTTCCAAATGTATTTTCAAAATTGTTCAAATATATTTTAAAATTGTCCAAATGTGTTTTAAAATTGTCCAAATGTATTTTAAAATTGTCCAAATGTATTTTAAAAATTTCCAAATGTATTTTAAAATTGTCCAATTGTATTTTAAAATTGTCAAAATGTATTCTAAAATTGTCCAAATGTAGGTAGTTTAAAATTTTCCAAACGTATTTTAAAATTGTCCAAATGTAGTTTAAAATTTTCCAAATGTATTTTAAAATATTCTACATAGAATTATACATACAATGTTTTAAAATACAGTTGAAAAATTTTAAAATACATTTGGAAATTTTTAAAATACATTTTGAAAATTTTAAACTACATTTGGACAATTTTAAAATACAATTTTAAAATACATTTGGACAATTTTAAAATACATTTGGAAAATTTTTAACTACATTTGGACAATTTTAAAATACATTTGGACAATTTAAAAATATATTTGGACAATTTTAAAATACATTTGGACAATTTTAAAATACATTTGTACAATTTGAAAATACATTTGGAAAATTTTAAACTACGATTCGACAATTTTAAAATACAATTGGAGATTTTTAAAATACATTTGGAAAATTTTAAACTACATTTGAAAAATTTTAAAATACATTTGGACCATTTTTAAAATACATGTGAATAATTTAATACATTTGGAAATTTTTCAAATACAGTTGGAAATGGTGTAGTGGTAGAAGATTATACTCAAAAATTTATAAAAATTTTTTTTTAACAAAAATATTTTTTTTTTTTGCTTTGAGCCAACCCTCAGGGGATGCCCCTACTAATGCAGTGTATTGTGTTGGCATTAGGAAAATAGGTTATGAACTCTTTTTTTATTAAAAAATGTTTTTGTAATTTATTACACTGTGTTACAAGAAAAATTAACCTCAATGGCTTCAGTGCCAAATGAAAGTAGACTTTCAAATAAACAACATCACCAAAGGAATTTTGAAAAGTTAGTTTGAATTTCTTTTTAATGGCCCACTGAAGGAATTGTGAAAATTGTCAATTTTTTAGTAATTGTTTCTGATAAAAGTGTGTAAAATTGCAAATAATAAAAACTAAAAGAAAACACCAAAACTTGTCAAAATGTGTAAATGGCCAACCAGGTGTTCAATATTAACCTTATACATATATCTAAACCGTTGTACAAAGTAACCCTCTGCCATTTTCAGGGTTAATTCAAAACAAACAAGTAAAAGTGTTAAAAATCGCAGTGGCGTCTTTTTTTGTTGGGGGGGGGGGGGGAGAGGGGGTCGGCGGAGTTGGTGGGGGAGACCTGTACCCCCGCTATAACAAATTATTTGGTTATGATATTTACGCATAAAAAATAAATTTTTATCGTTATTTTTAATTAATTTCTATAACCACGCCCCCAAACAGGGGTGGCCTGAAAAAAATCGGATTTCCTAACCCCCTTGGTCCAAAAGTAGGTCTATGAACATAATATGGCATACAAATGTTACATTTCTTGAGCAAAAATTAAAAAAAAACTCGTAAAAATATCGTATTTTTCAGAGGTCGTTTTAGTTCTTCAAGGGGGAACTTTTTTCCCCCTGGTCCGATTTTGCCCATCTTCGAACTTAACCATACCAGTAACATACGAGATATTCTTTTCCAATTTCAGGGGTCTAGTTCTTTTGGTTTGGACTGCATCGTTATTTCCACAGACGGACGGACGGACATCGCTAGAATGTCTTAGATTCTATCATGGATCAATATTATATGCACTTTGTGGGGTCCCTTACCGATATTTCCATGGGTTACACACGGAATGACAAAGTGAGTATACCCCCATACTGTAGTTGGAGAGTATAAAAAAGTTGAATCTACCGATTTTTATAAAAAGTTAGCAATGTTTTGAAAACTGCTATACTTTTGAACCTTAAAACCTCATTTTTTTAATTCAACTCAAGATTTAACATGCAAATATTTTTAATTTGTAAACTAAAAGGGACGTATGATTAATATTCCACAGAATTGATATTATTCATACGTAAACTATTGCTAACAGCCGTATTCAAAAGAAAAATGATTTTTTTAAACACAATTTTATAGAAAAAAAACCGTAACTTAAAAAGTAAGAAAATATGATTTTTTACAGAATATCTGGAAATTTGAAACTAAAATGGACTTTTACAGATTTTGACAAAACTGCAATTTACGGAGCACACAAAAATTAAAAAAATATAAATATATCACCCTCTTTATAATAAACAACCCTGCAAGCATTTCGATACGAAGAAGATACCCAAGCGTATCGCCTGGAAGATAAATTGTATTGCGGGGGATATCTTCTTCGTATTGCGGAAGAAACACCCTTTGGTAGAAATCGTGTCCCGAAAGCAATACGCCCAAGAGATTCGAAAGCAATTCCTCTAGAAGATAAATGGGCAATATTGCCAGATAATCGTTTGGAAGATAAATTTATGATTTTACTCAAATTTTACCTAGAAAATATTGCCAGATAATCCCCTAAACGATATCCCCAATGTTGTTCTTGGAAGATAAAAAGAAGATGTCTTTGTTTTAAAATTATGGTTTTTATTGTTAGATATAATTTAAAAGATACCACACTACAAAAAATTGTCTTGAATGATGATTTCTTGAATGGTTCCATGATCTTGATAAATGTTTTGCGTCAAAAATTGGTCACAAATTTGCTGGACCTATTGGAAAAACGAAATGCAGTTAATCAATAGTGCAGATTTATATTTATTTGTTGCAAACGCTTTACTTACCTCTTAAAACCACTTTTCAGGAATTTTTGTTTGATTTATTTCACATTTATTGCGAAAAAACGAAGAAAAACGATATTATACTTAATATGGAAATTTATTTTTGACAACAAATAAAATATTTTGATTTCGTTTGTTTTTCATCCGTATGATAAAAGAAAGATATCGTTTATGAATCGCGCAGGTGAAAAATCACCTGGAAGATATATTTTCGATAATTTGGCGATTTTATCTACTTTATAATTGACAAAAAAAAATATTTTTTTTTAAATATTGCTAAAATATCCTCAAAATGATAAAAGGAAGATTTTTAAAATATACTACTTTGATGTTTTGTAAATACGATAAAAAGAAGATATCGCCACAGTTTCTCTCAGGCGATATTTCTTCCAAATGTTTGCAGGGAAGTAGAAAAGGTAAATTCGACTTGGCCGAATTGACGAATACCCTCCACTATGCCCTTTTTAAGAGATAGCCAATTTTCTAACGTGAAAAAAATTTAACAGTTTTGATTAGAAATATTTTATTTTGAGTAAAAAACATAATTTAGAAATTTTTGTAAAAAAAAAATAATAATTTTTTTTTTGGGTGTAACATTTTCTTTAGTGTAATTTTTTTTTTACTGTAAAAATAATTTTGAGTGATAAAAACACTTGTAAAATATTTTTGTGGCTAACCAATGTTTATTTCTGAGGCCGAAATTTACTATTTTGCTTATTACTTTTGAATACTGGGCCAATCTGACCAAGATAATGACAAATATATATGCCAAGCTTAGGCAGTCTCAGCGTAGTCTTTCAAAAGTTAGCGTGTTTTCAACAGACAGACGGACATCGACTCTAATGAGTCCAGGGGTTGCTGGTAAGTTTGGGTATATAATTTAAAGATAAACAAACAATTACAAACTCCACCATTTAGACCCCTGTGGACAGTATCTCCACCCCATCCCCAAAATGTTTTTTTTTGATGGCATAATTTTTTTGAATTCAAAAATTTAAATTTTATGTGTTCAGTAGGAAAATGATTTTGGGTTCCATTTTTTACTAAAAAAATCGAAAAGTTTCGAACGAAGTGAAAACATTTTTTTTCTAAAAATATTTGTTTATATTCGGACATTACTGATAAAGTGTTTTATGGTTGCACCGTTACAATCTTTTACACAGTAAAAAGTTTTGGGTTATATTTAAAACCTAGCGTAGCACATTTTAAACTACTTTGGAATTAAACTCAAAGTTAAATCCGAAATGGGTTATATGCTAAACCACATAGGGATTAAAAATTTTATTATCTTTATGTCATTTTTTTTAGTTTTATTTTGATGACAAAAAATAATTAAATTTCTCTCTTGAAAAACTTATAAAAAATAAACGTCAAACGTCATCAAAAAATTGTATTTCATCAAGTTTAACGCACCATCTACACGTGGGAGAATTTTTTCATGAAAGCTGAGATAACGTCGGCAGAGAAGCAGTTGGGAAATTTCAATATTTATCTCAATATCAAATGGTGTGGAAAACGAGCTGCAATTATTCTTATGAAATTTCATAATTTTCAATCAGCCGTGGAATAACTACGTATGTTTTTCATCATAAATATATGTACAATCTATTATTTAAGCACATACATTTGTTTATACACTTATTTTTTAATGATTTATTTTATTTTTCCTTTTTTCGACGCCATTTGCTCCAAAAAACAATTGTAAACATACAAATATAAGTGAATTTGACACTTGATCTCATCCAATCTCATCAGATTGTTGTTATGAGATATCTCATAACAACTATCTGATGAGATCAAATACTGAGACTAATATTTAGTCCACACCTGAGAGAAATTTCTTTGCGATTGATTTTGACGTTTCTTGATACAAATATCTCAGTATTTCTCCCAGGTGTAGACAGCGGGTAAGATAAACACTTAACAAGGAATTGAAAACAGCTGTCATATTGAGTGAACAAAAAATGCTTATTCATTCAATGAAAGTGAGAAAAGAGGTTAGCAATGTACACAAAAGCAAAATCTTTATATTATCCAAATTTGTGATCCAGAAAGTGAAGATTTCACTCCGACCGAAATATAAATATCATGTAAGTATTGACTACAAACGTTTATCAATAATTTTAATTGTTTTTTGGTTAACTTTACTTTTAGGCCAGCTGAATCTTGAAGCAGAAGACGGAGAGATGGAATTTTTAGATCACGACGGTGCCTACCCCCAGGAATAATTTCTTAATATAGAAGCAGTAGCAGTTTATTTTATGCAGAGTTGTGCTGAGTTTGGGTGACAAATCAACAGTCCTCTGGATGTTAACTTTATTCATGTATTTGGTCTGTATTTGTATTCAATACACAAAAATATTAAAAAACATAACCTTACATTTGTTTTATTTATTTTTGGAGAAATTTAAGTCCTGCCTTGTTCAATTAAACACCTGTTTAGGTGTAAAATTAGGTCTGTTCCACAACGTTACCGCGGGTGCCCGCGGGTACCCAAACCAGCCCGAAAAGCGTTCCCGTACGCAAAAATTGGGTAAATGAGAGAGTTTTTGAGAGAATAAATTACTTTCTCATTTTACCGAACTTACCCGCACTTTTTTTTCGGGTAAAATGGTAACAGTCAGATGTTGAAAAAACAGCTGATTTTTTTTTGTGAAGCTAAATTGGAAATTTAAATAAAATAAAGAACTAAACCAAGGAAATGCGTTATTTCAATACAAAAAAAGATAATTTGTTATTAAAATAAACTTTTACAATTTGTTTTCTTGTTTAAAGTAATTTTTCTTACGAAAATATTTTAGCGTTATTGGTTTGTTTACATTTTCTATTATTTTGGGCTTGAAATGTGGTTTTTAGCGTTCCCGTACTTTTGTGTATTTTTGTGGTATCGTGAGAGGTTTTTTGATTTGCTCTCATTTTACCGAACTTTACCCGGAAAGTTGTGGAACACACTTATTATTTCCATATTTTGGTTTTATTATAACACCCAAAAATATATTCAAAATCCATTCTCTCACTCTCTTTTTATCTCTTTAAAAGGAAACTTTTTATGGAATAAATTAAATTATTTTTGGCATTGTTATATATACACACCAGCTAGGAATTAAAATTAACTCAAAACTTTTTACTGTGTACATAAAAACAATAAAAATATTAATCAAGAGAGTTTCTTTTTATTGAAATAAAAAAATTGGAATTGCAAAAAGGAATAGTTTTTAAAATTTTAGCACTTATCTTATATATAATATGCTCTTAATTTAGTAATAATTGCTAAAACGTAAATATTTCCTCAGAATATCTGCCTAGTTTCTATGTGATCGTCAGCCCATTTTGTATTAGACTCTCGAATACATTGCTTAAATATAAATTCCTACTGCTAACAAAAGAAACATTATACCAAACCCCAGAAACACTGAAGCACATAAACTGATGGACAATTCCTTAAACAGGGTCTTCTCTTTTGTACTCTTGGGCTTTGATACCACATAGATAAAGAACCAAGCGGTGAAGAATGTTCCAATAATGAGCAATACTGTAGCCAAGTGTGGAAATACGGCCGGATTAATGGGCGATACATAACGTTGCATTGTAGATTCCATTCTAGAAAATATAACTGATTAAATAAATTCCTAATAGAACTATTGTGTATTTAACTTGCTTTTAAACTTATTTAATATTGATTTTTAAATGTTTATTAATAAGAATTTAAGAAAAAAATAATAATTTCTACGTGGGCTTAATAAAAGTAGAGTTGAGTAAAAGTATTGAGTACTCAATACCGGCTAATTTTTCGGGTACTCAGTACTTAAAAGTACCCACTCGATACTTTCAGAGTTGCATTTTTGAGAAGATAGAGAATAATCACAATTGGAGCGGGAAGCGTTTTTCCGCAACTGTTTACACACGTTTTGTATTAAAACAAAAAACCGCCGCGTTTTTTCGCCAAACTAGATTCAATTCTATTTATATGAGGACAATTGCGGAAAACCGCTTGCCGCTCCAATTGTGATTATTGTCATATGTTGCTTTAGTGCAGGAATAGAACAAGCACGGCACGAATTTTTCCATACGATTTGACAGATAAAACCGGTGTCCGGAGCCGGTGGGAAATAAAATTTGTTCTATTTTTAAGAGCAGGAACGACTTTCCATACGGATTGACAGATAAAACCGGCGGCTGGCTCCGGTGTGAAATTTCTATTTTTTAAAGGTGGTGAAACTAATTCCAATTGGAAACCGTCCCCGTGCCGTGCTTGTTCTGTTCCTGGACATAAACAAACATAACTTGCACGGCACGGGAGATGGTTTCCAATTAGATTAAAACAAATTTTAGTCCACACCAGCGCCTGCCATCGGCTTTAGAGCAGTAACAAAACAAACACGGCACAGAGGGTGGTTTCCAATTAGAATGAGTTCCACCATCTTTAGTGCAGGAACAGAACAAGCCCGGCGCGACTTTTTCCATACGATTTGACAGATAAAACCGGTGTACTTAAGAGTAGAATCAGAAAAAGCCCGGCACGACTTTTTCCATACGATTTGACAAATAAAACCGGTGGCCGGCGCCAGTGTGCAATAGTGCAGAAACAGAACAAGCATGGCACGGGGGACGGTTTTCAATTAGAATGTGTTTCGCAACCACTAAAAATATAACAAGTTTTATTTCACACCGGTGCCGGCCACCGGTTTTATCTGTCAAATATGAAAAAAAGTCCTGTCGGGCTTGTTCTGTTCCTGCACTAGAGTAGGAGTTTCACTAGAGTATACTCCACTGGGAGCTAAAGGAATAAAAAGATGTTATTTTCCATTGAACAAAATCGCATAGTGATTTACAAAATCATCTTAAATTGTACTAGCATAAAGATAACTCATAAAATCATCTCAATTTACCATAGTAAGGCCACAGACTAATACAGACTCGACATAAGTGACAGGTGTCAAAAAAGTATTTTTAAACCATATGGTTAATAATTTCAAATTATTCTACGAATTAGGTTAGAAAGAGAAAACTGATACAACGCGCCATAAGAAAAATGGATGCCAGATCGGTTTTTGTTGTTTCACTCACTCCTAAGTCGTAGAAAGTGTTGCCATGTTAGCGTAAAACGGACTAAAAACCGCTGTGTTTTCTCCTAAAATCGCTTAGTTTTTCCCCATTTTTTCTTATAAAACTCTACTGTCGAGTCTGTATTTAGTCTGTGGTAAGGCCACGTTCACACTACAACAACTTACCATGGTAAATTGAGATGATTTTGTGATTTTTCTTTATGCTAGTACAATTTAGAGTTGATTTTGTAAATCACTATGTGATTTTGTTCAAAGGAAAATCACATAGTGATTTTAAAATCACGCAAGTCTGTATACAGTATAAGTTTTTGTAGTGTGAACGTATCCTAATACGGCGTTCACACTTGCTGTTTTGAAGTGTTCAAGAGTGAGATGTTTAAAAAAGTCTTTGTTCTGTGTCCATTACGTTTTTATTCTGCTACTGGTGTTTTGTTGAACAACTTGTTTAAGGTCGCTAGTGTGAACTCCATATAATACCCTATTCACACGTACAGTTTTAAATCGTTTTCAGGGTAAGGAATGGCACGTGTGCCCAGGGCACATGTGCGCACATTTGGCACATAGCACATCTGAAATGTGCCCCGTGTGCCATAAAATGGCACACGACTCATAGGCCGTGTGCCATGTGCTGGCACACGGCACATTTCTGGTGTGCCATGTGCCATACACAAGGCACATGGCACATCTGAAATGTGCCGTGTGTCCTATTATGACACATGGCACATCTGAAATGTGCCGTGTGCCAGCACATGACACATGGTAAGTGTGCCGTGTGCCAGTTATTGGCACATTTCAGATGTTTTTTTTTTGAATAATTGTTTTTAGAAATAAAATACTTTTTTCAGAAAAAATACTACTTTTTTAGAAAAAAAACTATTTTTTTTTTTTAAAATAGCACTTTTTTAGAAAAAAAAGTACTTTTTAGAAAAAATTTTATTTTTTAGAAAAAAAAAGTACTTGTTCGAAAAACAAGTACTTTTTTGGAAAAGTTTGTACTTTTTTAGAAAAAACAGTTCTTTTTAGAAAAAAATAGTACTTTTTTTTTAGAAAAATAGTACTTTTTTAGAAAAATAGTACTTTTTTTAGAAAAAAAAGGCCTTTTTAGAAAAAAATTTACATTTTAAGAAAAAGTAGTACTTTTTAGAAAAAATAGTACTTTTTTAGAAAAAACATTTCTTGTTAGAAAAAATAGTACTTTTTTTAAGAAAACTGGTACTTTTTAAGAAAAAATAGTACTTTTTAGAAAAAAAGTACTTTTTTTAGAAAAAATAGTACTTTTTAGAAAAAATAGTACTTCTTTAGAAAAAAAGTACTTTTTAGAAAAACAAGTACTTTCTACCAAAAAAGTACTTTTTTTAGAAAAAATAGTACTTTTTAGAAAAAAAACGTACTTTTTTAGAAAAATAGTACTTCTTAAAATAAATAGTACTTTTGTAAAAAAAAATACTTTTTAAGAAAAAAAAGTAATTTTTAAGAAAAAATAGTACTTTTTAGAAAAAATAGTACTTTTTCGAAAAAAATTGTACTTTTTTTAGAAAAAATAGTACTTTTTTAGAAAAAATAGTACTCTTTATACAAATTAGTACTTTTTTAGAAAAAAAGTACTTTTTAGAAAAAAATTTTACTTTTTTAGAAAAAAGTACCTTTTTAGAAAAAATAGTACTTTTTTAGGAAAAATAGTACTTCTTAGAAAAAAAGTTCTTTTTAGAAAAAATAGTACTTTTTTAGAAAAAGTAGTACTTTTTAGAAAAAAATTTACTTTTGTAGAAAAAATAGTACTTTTTAGAAAAAATTTTCCTTTTTTAGAAAAAAAGTACTTTTTTACAAAAAATTGTACTTTTTAGAAAAATTAGTACTGTTTTAGAAAAAAAGTACTTTAAAAAAAAAAACAAGTGCTTTTTTAGAAAAAAAGTACTTTTTTAAAAAAAAAAAGTACTTGTTAAAAAAGATAGTTCTTTTTAGAAAAAAATGCCTTTTTAGAAAAAATATTATTTTTTAGAAAAAAAATACTTTTTTAGAATAAATAGTACTTTTGTAAAAAAAAAAAAAAATACTTTTTAAGAAAAAAAAAGTAAATTTTTAGAAAAAATAGTACTTTTTAGAAAAAACAGTACTTTTTTTAGAAAAAATAGTACTTTTTGGAAAAAAATAGTACTTTTTAGAAAAAGTAGTACTTTTTTTAGAAAAAATAGTTCTTTTTAGAAAAAAATAGTACTTTTTTAGAAAAATAGTACTTTCTTAGAAAAAATAGTACTTTTTAGAAAAAAAAGTACTTTTTCGAAAAACAAGTACTTTTTTGGAAAAGTTAGTACTTTTTTAGAAAAAACAGTTCTTTTTAGAAAAAAATAGTACTTTTTTTTAGAAAAAAAGTACTTTTTTAGAAAAAATAGTACTTTTTAGAAAAAAATGTACTTTTTAAGAAAAAATAGTACTTTTTAGAAAAAATAGTCCTTTTTTAGAAAAGACATTTCTTGTTAGAAAAAATAGTACTTTTTTAGAAAAAATAGTACTTTTTAGAAAAAATAGTACTTTTTTAGAAAAAAAGTACTTTTTAGAAAAACAAGTACTTTCTACCAAAAAAGTACTTTTTTTAGAAAAAATAGTACTTTTTAGAAAAAAAAGTACTTTTTTAGAAAAATAGTACTTTCTTAAAATAAATAGTACTTTTGTAAAAAAAAAATACTTTAAAAAAAAAAAAAGTACTTTTTTAGAAAAAATAGTACTTTTTAGAAAAAAATTTACTTTTAAGATAAAAAATACTTTTTTAGGAAAAATATAACTTTTTAGAAAAATTTTTAAAAAGTACTATTTTTCCTAAATTTACTACTTTTTTCTAAAAAGGTACTTTTTTTCTAAAAAAGTAAAATTTTTTTTTAAAAAGTAATATTTTTCTAAAAAAAGTACTTTTTTATCTAAAAAGTACTATTTTTCCTAAAAAGAACTATTTTTTCAAAAAAGTAAAATTTTTTCTAAAAAAAAGTAAAATTTTTTCTAAAAGTACTATTTTTCTTAAAAAAAAAGTACTTTTTTTTCTAAAAAGTACTATTTTTTCTAAAAAAGTACTTTTTTTTCTAAAAAAGTAAAATTTTTTCTACAAAGTACTATTTTTTCTAAAAAAATTAATTTTTTATCTAAAAAGTACTATTTTTCGTAAAAAGTACTATTTTTTCAAAAAAGTAAAATTTTTTCGAAAAAGTACTATTTTTCTAAAAGAGTACTTTTTTTCTAAAAAGTACTATTTTTTCTAAAAAGTACTATTTTTTCTAAGAAGTACTATTTATTCTAAAAAGTACTATTTTTTCTAAAAAAGTACTTTTTTATCTAAAATGTACTTTTTTTCTAAAAAGTACTTTTTTTCTAAAAAAGTAATATTTTTTCTAAAAAAGTAAAATTTTTTCTAAAAAGTAGTATTTTTTCTAAAAAAAATACTTTTTTATCTTAAAAGTACTTTTTTTCTAAAATAGTATTATTTTTTCAAAAAAGTACTATTTTTTCAAAAAGTACTATTTTTTCTAAAAAAAGTAAACTTTTTTCTAAAAAAGTACTTTTTTATCTTAAAAGTACATTTTTTTCTAAAAATGTACTATTTTTTCTAAAAAAGTACTTTTTTTTCTAAAAAAGTACTTTTTTTTCTAAAAAAGTAAAATTTTTTCTAAAAAGTACTATTTTTTCCAAAAAAGTACTTTTTTTTCTAAAAAGTACTATTTTTTTCTAAAAAGGTACTTTTTTTATCTAAAAAGTACTTTTTTTAAAAAAAAGTACTATTTTTTCTAAAAAAGTAAAATTTTTTCTAAAAAGTAGTATTTTTTCTAAAAAAAATAATTTTTTATCTTAAAAGTACTTTTTTTTCTAAAATAGTATTATTTTTTCAAAAAAGTACCATTTTTTCAAAAAAGTACTATTTTTTTATAAAAAAACAGTAAATTTTTTTAAAAAAAGTACTATTTTTTCTAAAAAAGTACTATTTTTTTCTAAAAAAGTACTATTTTTTCTAAAAAAGTACTATTTTTTCTAAAAAAGTACTATATTTTTCTAAAAAGTACTATTTTTTTTCTAAAAAAGTACTATTTGTTTTAAAAAGAACTGTTTTTTCTAAAAAAGTACTAACTTTTCCAAAAAAGTATTTGTTTTTCTAAAAAGTACTTTTTTTTCTAAAAAAATACTATTTCTTCTAAAAAGTACTTTTCTTCTAAAAAAGTACTATTTTTGTAAAAAAAATATATTTTTTTTTTTAAAAAGTAGTATTTTTCTGAAAAAAGTATTTTATTTCTAAAAACAATTATTAAAAAAAAAAAAATCTGAAATGTGCCAATAACTGGCACATGGCACACTTACCATGTGTCATGTGCTGGCACACGGCACATTTCAAATGTGCCATGTGTCATAATACGACACACGGCACATTTCAGATGTGCCATGTGCCATGTCTATGGCACATGGCACACCTGAAATGTGCCGTGTGCCAGCACATGGCACACGGCCAATGTGTCGTGTGCCATTCTATGGGCACACGACACATTAGTAAAATGTGATGTGCAGCACATGTGTGTGCCATTCCTTACCCTGATCGTTTTTAGCAGCAATATTTTTAGCACTTTCTTTATTCTATTACAGTATATTGACAGAAAATGCTAAAAATAATTGCTAAAAACGGTTTAAAACTGTAAGTGTGAATAGGGTATAATATGGAGTTCACACTAGCGACTTTAAACAAGTTGTTTAACAAAACACCAGTAACAGAATAAAAACGTAATGGATACAGAACAAAGACTTTTTTAAACATCTCACTCTTAAACAGTTCAAAACAGCAAGTGTGAACGCCGTATAAGAATACATTCAAGTGTTGTAAGGTGAAATATGAATTTTAACAAAAATTTCCAGTGTTGTAAAGGGGTCGAGAGTCGAGAACAGAGAACGAAGCCGACATGAAATTGTCGGCGGCGGTGGCTTAGAAAAAAATCGATCGGCGGCGGCTAACTAAAACTATTTTTTTGACAAAACTGTTGCCAACTATTTTTAACCAAAAACCTCTAAATTTCACGGAAAAAGCGCTAGAAACCGCCAAAAATTAATTAAGCGGGGAAAATTTAAAATTTTCCCTCTAAATTACAAAAAAAGCGCTAAAAACCGAAAAACTTGGCATTTTTGATTGACAAAAAAGAAAAATTTAAAAAAAACCTCCAAATTATTTTTTCTACAAAAATTTACTTTTCATTAAAATCGCGCAAGAAACGGTCGAAAAAATTTTAGCGGGAAAATACAAAATTCTCCCGCTAAATTTCAAAAAAAGCGCTAAAATTCGACAAACTTGGCGTTTTCAATTGAAAAAAATAGAAAAATTGGAAAAAACCCTCTAAATTTGTCCCACTAAATCCAAATAAAAAGCGCTAGATTTTCCCGCTAAAGCACCGTTCCCGCTAAAACCAATTTTCCCCCGCTAAATCCAAACAAAAAGCGCTAGATTTAGCGGGAAAACCTCCAACTTGGCAACAGTGTTTTTTGTAAACATTTTTAAGCCGAGCAAACCGGCGGCGGCTGGTGTACCTAAAAAAGCATCGGCGGCGGCTAAGTCGCGGCTGTTAGCCGATCGGCTTCGTTCTCTGACCAGCAGATAATTTTCGATTTCTTTGTGAAAATTTTCTTTATAAATTTTCGACCACAAAAACATTTTCTCACGCATTAAAGTTTACACTTTGTTAATTAATGTGAACTTAAAATATCCTAAAGTGAAAAAAATGGATGAAGTAAGTACAGAAGTAAGAAAATACATAATTAAATACTTCAACTTAAACACTATTCATAAATAAATTCTAGGTCGATATTGATAATGTGGAAGATTTAAATGAATTGGAGGCACGTTTATATGCCCAAATACACCATGAGGCAACAAACGAATCCAACATACAAAATGAAAAACTACCACAGTATGGTGGTAGACAGGACAAAGAAACAAACTCGAATGACGATTTAAGTGGTGGTAGCAATGAAGTAAATTATGAAACGTCATCTAATACCAATAGAATTTTATCCAAACGTTATTGGGCAAGTGGTGAACATGGTGTTAAACAATCACAACAACATACAAACAAATCATTTATACGTAATCCATTCAAGCCACCAAATCAGCAACAAACTGAGGGGTCACCTAGTGTTGCTGCAACAAATGCAACTCAAATTAAAAATGTGGAATCCTCAATTTCAAAACCAGACAATAATAAAAAATCCAATGCAGGTATGAAAATTAAAAGTTTTTGTATTATCAAGCGATGTCTGTCCATCTGTCTGTGGAAAACGCGAGCTAGACCGCTAAAGTTTGACACAAATACGTCTTCTAGTCATAGGCAGGTTAAGTTGGTAAATGGGCAAAATCAAAAATATACAGAAGAAAAAAAGTTTTTCTTCCGATTTTGAACATCTGGGCAAATTTGTATTCTCCTAGGCCTAAAGCTTATGTTTTGCAAATTTGAGGCCAATCGGATTAAATTAACCCATGGCTCCCGGCAATCAAACTTGGATTTTTTAAAATTAAAAAAAAAAAAAAAAAATGTGCTACCTCCATCCCGAAATATTCTTCACATTTCTATAGATTTTTTTGTCCCAAAATAAACTTTACATTTTATTAAGCAGTGTTTTAGTTGAAATAATACAAGACAAAGTTAAAAAAACAATCTTTTACCAATCTAAAATACTAAAATTGTAACGAAATTAATTAAAAATATTTGCAAGATGTCCCTATTGCATCCATTGCTTAAAGGGCCTCTAGCGTAAAATTTCTTATTTCATACGCCGCATTTTGTAATTATTTTCATCTTTTCGACCATAGTGGACAGTGTCCACTGGACACCATGCCTGTTTGTAATGTCGAAAACAAGTTGTCTCATTTATCTGGATGCCGTTTATTGAATCCATTTTGCACGTGAATTGAAAAATTTCAAAGCTATAAGGAATTCCTAAATTATAGATGTGTCCCGATATGTATTAACAAAAAAAATCAAAGCTTTTCAAAAAATCCTCCATAATCCCAGCCAAAATGTAGAAATGTAAAGATTTTTTTGGGACGGAGGTAGTATGTATCTTGCGACACATCATATTAATTAATTTTGATGCGTTGAACACGAATATCAAAAAAAAGTAAAATCGGTCGAACGGTTTTTGAGATATGTATCACTAGGTAAGCTGTTTTTTCCTACGTTCAAGAAATTTAAAAAGAAATCTCAAAATTTTGTTCCCTTGACCCTTTCATAGATTTTGAGACAGTTTTTCATTTAAACTTAATTTAAGCCAAAAGTTTTGGATTT
Source organism: Pegoplata infirma (assembly GCA_963921195.1). NCBI lineage: Eukaryota > Metazoa > Arthropoda > Insecta > Diptera > Anthomyiidae > Pegoplata > Pegoplata infirma. The sequence goes on from OY992539.1 coordinate 54,407,664, forward strand.
TTGAAAAATTTCTACAGTATGGGCCCCCATAATGGGGATATATTCACTTTGTCATTCCGTTTGTAACGCATAAAAATATCGGTAGGGGGCCCCATAAAGTATATATATTATTGATCTATGATCAATTTTAAGTCGTTCTATGAATGTCCGTCCGTCTGTATAAAACACGATTCAGTCCAAAATAAAAGAGCTAGACCCCTGACAATTGAAAAGTTACCCCTTAACGAACTAAAAAAACCTCTTAAAAACGCCATTTTTAAATCTTTTTTTGTCATTTTTGTTAAACAAATGAAACCTTTTTATGTCAGAAGAGGTTTAAACTCCTGCACTTAGACCCAGGGGCTGGAAATTTTTTTTTTGTCCGCCCCCTTTTGTGGGCGTGGATTTAAAAAACAATGAGAAAATGGTATTACTAAATTGCAAAAAGCATAATAAATAAATTAGTTAACATTTATCGCGATGGGGAAAGTATTTAAAAAAAGTTCGAAAAAGATCAATTGTAATTCGAAAAAGATCAACTGCAATTTGAAAAAGATGTAGTAATTCGAAAATGGTTAATTAATATTTAAAAAAGATCGATTGAAATTCGAAAAGCTCATTTGTAATTTGAAAAAGAACAATTGGAAATCGATATATCGAATTATGTACAAATAATCTTTATAAAGATCATTTGTACATACATAATCCGAAAAAGATTAATTGTTATACGTAAAAGATCAATTGTAAAATTGTAATTCGAAAAAAATATCTTGTAATTCGAAGATTTCAATTATAATTTAAAAAATATCAACTGAATTTGAATTGATCTTTTTCGAATTACGATTGATCTTTTTCGAATTTCAATTGATCTTTCGAAAAATAATTCATATTTTTTCGAATTACAATTGATTTTTTATGAACAATTGATCTCTTTAAGGGCACCCACCGATTGCCCTGAAAGGTGGCAATCCTTTTTTAATTTAAGATTAGACAGCTAAAAAAACAGGTAAATCTTATTTTTCTCCCTTTATTCCCATATGAAAGTTTCAGGCACTTTTTAGGTGCCCTCTGAAAGACCTTCCTCGTTAGTGGTAGGGGGAATATAAGTTTTTCATTTCGTTTGTAACTCATCAAAGACTTTAATGAGTCTAAGACGATTCGAAGTCCTTCTGTCCGTCTGTTAAAATGGCGATTGAGCCCAAACTTTTACTTGTTGTTACTTCGCGAAGTTTGGTATTGCATTTGAGCGATACCGGTTCAGCGGTTCAAAAGACATTTTAGTTAATTCCACATAATCTAAAAATACAAAATGCTTAAATTCGGCTGCTGGTGGAAATACGTATGTATACAGAATTGGATACCGAATGGTATTTAAACAAGTACAAACATATTTTTTACACAACAATTTTTTTAAGCGATTTTTTTTCACCAAACAACTTTTTTCCGGTGGATTAGTAAATGTACTTTTTTTATGTCGCAATATGTTCAACTCCTGCACTTTTATCCAGGGGATTAGAAATTTTTTATTTTTTTTTCCCGTCCCCTTTTGTAAGCGTAGATATAAAAAGATAATTTAAATAAAATATATCACTTTAGTAGAGTTGTCAAATATTCGTCTATTTTAAAAACCGATTTTCGAATACTTCGAAAAACCGGCTTTTAAAAAAATCGGTTTTTCGGTTTTGTAACTAAAAACCGGTTTCGAATAATCGGTTTTTCGGTTTTTTTAAACTATTTTTTTTGATAAAAAAGTTAAACAAAAAAAGCAATTTTTACATACTTTAGAATAGAGATGGGCACATGACCTGACTCATGTGCCCATAAGTTACTCACGTGATTGTGTTAAGTTACTCACGTGATTGTATTACGTTACTCACGTGATTGTGAGTGAGTTTGAGTGGAAAAAAATTTGCGTGAGTCTGCAAGTCTGCAAGATTTTTCCGTATTTCCTTTCGTCCCAATTTTGTAAAATTTGGCTAAACTTTAACTTTTGCTAAACATTTTGTTAGATTTTTTAAATTTTAATATTTAAAAGTTTTTTTTGTATAAACAAGAGTTTTGTAAGTGAAATGAATGTGAGTGTCAATGAAGCTTGTTGTCTTAAATTTACTCACGTGATTCTGAGTAAGTGTGAATAGAAAAAAACGTGCTCGTGAGTGAGTGTGCGTGATTGGAAAATTCTTGTCATGAGCGTGAATAAGTGTGAGTCAAAAGTCACTCACGATCCCATCTCTACTTCAGAACTAATAATACATATTATTTACGTATGTAACTACATCAAATATAAAATAGATTTTAGTAACATCAATTTTAATAAAAATATAAAGCTATTATTTTTTTTTATTAAACAGTATTTTAAAAAAATTTCTGGTTACCAAAAAATTACATTGATTGAAAAATTACAATTATTGTAACAAAAACAAAATACACACAAATTCGTCACGAACGAATGGCGTTCGCATTACAGAAACTGGGGGTAAATCTAATTTTTATTTTTTTATTACCTTTTGCATGATGCGTCGTTGCAAGAAAGATTCGCAATTTATTTCAATTGTAATAAATATATTTGTTAACATTAATCGCAAGTAGATGTCCCCCTAAATTTTTGGAGGGATCTAAGAGTAAATGCTGTTAGAGTCAAAATTAATACGTTTTCTGTATTTTTCTATATTTTAATAAATAAATACAGCAATACAAACATTACAAAACAATTACTAAAAAAGTTTCTAAACTGACAATTTTATGCCTTATTACTATAATTTTATAATCTACAGATGAACAACCATTTCTATCATCGAGTGCTTCCAAAAAAGCCACTACATCTGAACGTAATCAAATTGAAACACCAACATCATCCAATAAAACTAAGAAAACTAAAAATGCTCCAGCAAAGGCGGATCAGAATTCACAACAAAAACAAACTTCTGCGACACCCGAAAAATCTAATTTAAAACTTAACCCGGTAGCAGATTGGATGAAACGTAATAAAAATCAAATGAATAAAAAGTCGAATACTACCAATACTAGCCATACTTCAAATTTCAAAACTTTACTGAATCATACTGCAGCTACTGCGAAAAAAGGCCCATTTGCAAAACAACAAGATAAACTAGAAAAGGCTAAACGTTGGGAAGATAAAAAACAAAAATCCAAAAAAGCTAAAAATGCAGCAGCTGCTATGGCAAAAAAGTTTAAACCTACAGAAGTTATTGATTTGGATAGTGATAATGAATCAGATAGTAGTGATGTTATTATGATTCCAATACCACCACCACCTACATTTACCCTTGATGATAGCGATGATGATAAAGACAATAGAAAAGAAAATACTGATTCAGTTGAGCCCATAATATTAGTACAAGAAGAAAATGCAGTGGACTCCACAGATGTACAAATGTCAACGACTTCATCAAGTTTCATAAGACCACAAGGAATAAATCAACACTCTATATCAAACGTTATTGATAGTGCTGAAAAACGTTTAGATAATTCATCACGTTGTACTTCGCCATGTTCAATACAATCATCTGATGATTTTATAGGACAAAATGATCGTAGTCGTTTATTAACTGCGTCTACCAGTGGCATGGCAGATGATGAAGATCTTATTTTATTAACTACAGATATAAATAGTTTACTAGAGGTTCCACAAATCATAGACACGAGTGTTGAACACGTAGAGCAAAACGATTCCTTGGCATTTGCTACACCTAAAAAGGCTAAAGCTGCTGGCGCAGCACGTAAAAAAGACTATCGTGTCGAGCAAAGTCAATTTAGAGCATTAGATGTTTATGAAAGTGAATCTGATTTAACAGATAGTGTTTACTCAAAAGGTGTGCCTAAAACTACCGTTATAAGACAAATTGATACAAGTTCAGATGATGATGATATAGAAGATATTGCCAGCTGTAGTCAAAGAACTAAACTTTTACGTAAACGTCGAGCTTCAAGTAGTAATAAAGAATCAGAATCCGGTAATAATGAGAATGTACTATCAAGCACAGATAACGAAAATGATGACGGAGATGATAATAATGTGTTACGTACACCAATATCTTTCATATCTCGCGGACCTGCTGTTGAACGTAGTAAGCCACGCAAACGTACACGTACATTATCAACATGTTCACCCATACAACAAATACGTAAATCTGCTAAAACATCTATGTCCACAGCATCCGCTGGTCACATGTCAGATGGTGAGTTTATAGCTACATTAAATAATTTAGCTCAAGGTCAGGATACTGAAGCACAAGTCGAATTAGATGAGGAAGATAGTGAAAGTGATAATGCTCCCTCAGCACGAGATATTGCCGAAAAAATCTTGGGCCAACTGACAGACAAGACGGCTGAAAATCTAGATGATAACGATATGGCAGTACCAAACAATGTCATTAAAGAATTAGACAAAGTTTTTGAAACTATCGACAATATGGAGGAAAAAGAAAAACAAAAAACTACAAACGATGATTCCGTTAACATTTCTGATTCATCTGATAGTAATCCAGGAGAAAAATTAACATATAAATCTTTGCCAGATGAAAGTGAACACATAATTTCTTATGTTGAAGATACAACCTCAAAGAATAGAACGCCCGAAAAGAAACGGTCTAACAATGGCTCGCCAGTTTATAATGTAATTTATACTCGTGGCCATAGATCGAATGGTGGCATTGGTTGGAATGAAGAAATGCGTAAATTTTATAATCAATCGTGGAATGGAGAACATTTTGTTTTGAAAAGAGTTTTGCAAAAACTGAATTGTAAGTATTTGTTTTTTTTTTCAATTTTTTGTATACCCTTTGCTAAGTGGTGGTTTGTCATAACTAAAATTTTTTTTTAGTCAAATTTACTGAATATATTTCTGAATACTCTATATATTTCTTATTCTTTATTCAGCTGATAAAAGTTTATGGAAAATCTACACTGAAGATCGCTTTAATACCAAATCGAATAGACGTTGCAATTTAAAATGTACAAATTGTTGTGAATTTGGTCACATGCGTTCTAAATGCAAACTTCCCAGGAAACCATTGATTTGTTATATGTGTGGTGATAGTGGTCACCACGAACCTCGTTGTCCCAACACAATATGTCTTAGAGTAAGTATCAGAAATCATATTCAACAGATTTTTCGAAATTATGTTAATTAATAACCTTTATTTTAATGTTTGCTTTATAGTGTGGTAATAAAACTCAAGTATTTACTAAAAGTTGTAATGCCTGTTCCTATCAAAATCGTCTTATATGTCCCATATGTAAAATAAGAGGTCATTCTTTAGACTTTTGTCCTGACAAATGGCGTAGATATCATTCAACTGTAAGTAATTGTAAAACTTAAGCAGTACTAGCAACTTTTTAAAGTCTATTTTTATACGGCACACAACTAGGGTTATATAGTCGTAACAAAAAGTCGACTTTTCGACTTTTTTTCAATTTCTAAAAAGTCGATTTTTCGACTTTCCAACTTTTTTCAAAATTTAAAAAGTCGACTTTTCGACTTTTTAAAAAGTCGACTTTTCGACCTTTTTCGACTTTTCGACTTTTTTCTACTTTTCGACTTTTTTCGACTTTTCGACTTTTTTTGACTTTTTAACTTTTTTCGACCTTTTCCAACTTTTAAAAAGTAGATTTTTTTGTAAATAAAAGTTTAGTTTTGACTTGTTGTAAGCATTTAGGTGCTATTTTTTTGGTTGTATTTTATTTATCAAAAAAAGTCGAAGAAATCGAAAATGGTGAAAAGGTTGAAAAAATCGAAAGCAAAAGATTCGACTTTCGATTTATAGAACCCTTTCACTGAGGTGTTAACAATAATCAAAAATATTGGTAAATATTGCACTTAACACTTTCTAACTCATGAATTTGGCATTGACATTTTTGCTTCACATATAAATACATGGAAATACCAATAGCTTCAGTTGTTATTAAACTCGGCTTTCATTTGAATTTTTTTTTCAGAAGAAAGAAATTATTTTCATCTGGCAAAAGTAAAAAAAAATCAAAAAAAAAAAAATGGGAAAAAGTCGAAAAAAAGTCAAAAAAAGTCGAAAGTCGAAAGCAAAAGTCGACTTTTTGACTTTTTAAGAACAAAAAAGTCGATTTCGACTTTTCGACTTTTTCATACAAAAAGTCGATTAATCGACTTTTCGACTATAGAACCCTACACACAACAATAAATAAAAACTTTTAAAAAATTATCATTTGCTTAGTGTGGTGTACAGCAATATTGCTTAAAAGTGCTTGAAAAGCTCATAAATTAATTGAAATCAACATTTTCCTTTTTTTTGCAATACTCTTTCAGACTGAACCTAATGAATATCCCAATAGTCATATTGATTATAATCCCAGAAAATATTGTTGCATTTGTGGTGGTCGTGGTCATTTATCTGAAAATTGTCGCAGTGCTGTGCGCTTTATGGAATATCCTGTAATTATAAGTGCCGTTAAGTCACATCAAAAATCATACGCTGATTTGCCAGCAAAATCTCCACATGGTGGTATTGGTCTCAACTTGATGTATGAGCCCTGTCAAGAATTTCAATTTGATTTAGCTGATCGCACAACAAATGATAAGTATTATGGACGTTTTCTAAATGCAGTTGGTTTAGAGTTTATGTTAAAGCGCAAACGCCGCATAAGATCAGTAACTACTGATAATACAGCTGAGAAAACTAAACGACTATCGACGAAATATATTGCAAATCCATATTCTAAAGTGGGATGTGCTAATCAAAAAGATAATACTGAAGTTTCGGAGAATGCACCAAATCAAGTAAGTTATTTTGTTAAAAGGAAAATAATAAATTTAAAAATAGTTTTAGAATCATTTTCTTCGATAAAACAATAGAAAAAGATCTATGGATCTTTTTATACCCTTGACTCTAGTGATAGATGGTATTTATAAGTTTGTCATTTTTAATTAAGGCAATTCGACACAAATTTTACTATTTTTTTAAGATATTTATCCACGGCCCCTAAGCCCAGGGTTTGAAAAATTAAAAAAATAATCAAAAATGCAATTTTCTTAGATATAAGTCGGGACATTTGATTTGGTGTGGAATGCCTCATATGTATTATTGATCCATGTTCAAAAACTCCATTTTTAATTTTTTTTGTATTTTCGTTGAACAAATAAAACATTTTTATATCAGACGAAATTTGAAGTACTGCATTTAACCATGCCATTTTTTCGTCCCTACCAGTGGTTCAAAAGTTATGAACGAAAATGTAAGGACACCTCAAAAATTATAGTACATTCAACATAACCTAAAAATACAAAATGCTTTAATTCGGCTGCTAATTGACATATTTGCACAGAATTGAACACCAACCGAATGGTATTTAAATAAGAACAAACATATTTTTTTACGAAAAAAAAAATCGAGGATTTTTTTTTCGCAGATTTTTTTTTTTTCAAAAATTATTTTTAAATTTTTTTTTTTTTTTCAAAAGTATTTTTTTAACAAACTTTTTTGCAATAATCTTTTTTAAATTGTGGAGGGTGTCAATACATTCGGCAATGCCCAATTAAACCTTTTGAACTAGTTTTTTTGTTGGCATGTTGGAGGGTATCAAAGATTCGGCACAGCCGAATTTAACACTTACTTGATTTAACTCAAATTGTGTTATTTATTTACATCTAAATTGATTCTTTTCGAATTTTAAATGATCTTTTCAAATTACTATTGATTGAGTTCGAATTTTTTATGCCGTCCCTAAAAAACATAACTTTTTTATTTTCAGGTACAAGAAATAACAGAAAGTGGTAATATTGATGAGTCCGAAAACGATAATGAAGGAAATGATATAATAACTTTAGAAGATAATAGTGCTGATAACGATGTTGAATTAGTGGGCAGTACAGTAGAAGAGACAAACGTGACAAATATTCAATTAAATACAATAAATAAATGTCCTACTACTCCTACTACTTCGCGTCCTTTGGTTAACTTTAAATCACCCACAACTGTAGGGTCTTCATTAGTAACGCCAACAAAATCAACCGCAGAACCTCCGTTAATAATGGATTCTGATTCGAATTATAGTTTTTCTGAACATTTTGATGTGCCCTCTACATCAGCAGCTGCTGCAGCATTGGCCATGGAAAAAAATTTAAGTGAATCACAAAATATTTCACCTTTAGAAGAATTAGATCTTCCATCTAACTTAACAGAAAAACCTCGGGAAGAATCAAGTATCCCATCTACTTCAAATGCAGTTGTTTCTTTGACTGTAAAACCTCATGAAGAATTAAGTGCTCCTGTTAACTTAAAGGCATCTTCAAGACCAAAACCTCGCGAAATGGAAGCTCTTCCAGATTTTATACCTTTAATAGATTCTACGGAGGACACGAATGAGGAAGTCGAAGATGAGACATCGAATACCGGAATTTCTAGAAGATTTGTGGCCGCTGAATCAGATGATGAAATGGATGAAAGTATAAAGCAACCCAGACGCTCTATTAGTCCTTTACCTGAACTGCCGTGTGAGGCCAAAATCTATTTGACCCATTTCCATAGCAAATATTTGTTAGCACCCGAAGGAAATAGCTTTTTAGATAAAACTTCGAAGGCTTTTAAATTAAAAGCTCGCTTAGATTTTACCTCCATAGGCCATGTTTTGGTCATCTTTGGTTTACCCACAAATCAAGATAAGTTTCAACGAGAGCTTCTTTTAAAATATCGTGAAATTTCCGATCAAAGCTATCAAAAACAATTTGCTCAAAATATTCCCAAGAAAAATGATGTTCTTATACGTTTTCTACGTGATAATATTACACAACTTCTTAGTAATTTAGGCAATGCCAATCAATTGCATAAGCGTTTGAAACATTTGGAAGGACAACAAACCAAATCGGGTTTTAAGTCTGCCGAGAAGGTACGTCGTTCATTAAATATGATACTTATAGGACAAGCTGGTTTATTAGATGGCAGTATACATTTGGATAAGTTATTGTTAAGCCTAAAAACTTTAATGAATGACTACAAAGGAGACGATTATACTCCACAGAAATTGCGTTTAGACATAACTAATCATTGGAAAGTTATATTTTCACCATATCGTCATGAAAATTATCAGAAGTTGATAGAAACATACAATAAACTTATTTCGAAAAACCGTGTACCAAAACTAAATATTGATCCTATTTTATTGGGACACAAAGTTTTAGACACAACACTTACAGCCGAACAAAAAGAAAAATTAGAAAAACCCAAAAAAACAAATCAAAATACTGAACAATCTAAGGAAGTTGTAACCAATCCTTTAAATACTAAAAATATTAAGTCCCTCAAAAGAAAGCAAACGGACAGATCAAATAACAATTCGCCACCTCCACCAGCACCTTCAAGTAAAATAAAATCATCTACATCAAGAGGTAACTCTCCATTAAAAACTCCTCCTCCACCTTCAATGCGTTCAGATACATGCAATACACCTACACCTAATATATCAAAATCCTCATTCACAACTCCGACATCAAACTCCATAACATATGGCAAAAAGCAAGCAAGAGCTAATTCTCCCACAAAAACAATATCTGCATCAAAAACTAATACAGATTTATCTACACCTAATAAATCTAAATCTTCATCTGTAGCATCAACTGCTTCTTCTAACAGAAAGCAACAACAAAGAATTATGGCTCCGCCACCACCATTTATTAATACCGAAAAATGGTCTACAGTCTCATCAGCCATTCAACAGGTTTCTGACAAATGGAAAAGTACTTGTGACACCTTACTAACGGAAATAAGTGCTGAACCTTCAAAAAAGAAATCTTCTAATGGCGGCTCTTTGCGTGATTCTAGATTACCTTCAACATTTTGGTCACGTGAATCAATGCGTTATTTGGACAATTGCCTACAATTAGCATCATCAAGAGCAGATATTGTTGAAAAAGTTCAACGTGTACAAAATAAATCTAAGAATGGACAACTTTCATATAATGACTACCTAGCTGTTATAAAACTACATACTGCTCTTAGCGGTAAATAACAATTACCCATCATACTCTAAACTATCTCTGTAAATATATATTTGACTATAATCGAGTTTGCGTTTAATGTAGATATACTGAAATACATATTTTTTTTTATATCATTCTTTATATTATGTTCATGGTGTACAAATTTTCTTTTGTACTATAATCAAAATTTTGTGAAAAAAAAAATATTAATTGAATATTACCCCATACAAAATATTTCTTTAAAAGAAATAGCTTGTAAATAAATAATTGTTTAAACAAAAAAAGAAGACGATTTACTTTTGTTAAGGGATCTGATTTGAGTAAAAAATGACAAACAGTGACATGATTTGGAATCAATTTGCAAATTTTTGGTGACTTAAAGAACAAAAGGCAGACAACGTTTATCTGAAATCATCATCTGAAATCACTATTTATGGAACTAATATTTGTAACCAACATATTTTGATTTTATTTGGCTAGTGAAACTCTATCAATATTAACGAAGTTTCTTTTAGGGCGGATTACTCAAAAGTTAGCTGCTAACTGCCGATTTAACGGAGCCTTAGTCAAAATTTCTATGAAAAGTTAAATTTAACGGAGAGTTAGTTTATAACGGAACATTGAGTAATCCAGCCTTAGATGTCTTTAAAAGCAAGTTGCAGAGCTGTGACTTGCAATTATCTAATATGCAATTAGTTTTTGTATTCAATAAAGATCAGATTTTAAATATGCAATACAATTTTGTACATAATAAATTCTCCGATTTTTTTTTTTGTGAAATTCTTACCTCTATTAGAAGTTAAATAAAACATTTACTTACTCTTGTATGCAATAATTTCTATTTTATTTACGGTTAAGTGCCGTCATTATTTTTTTTTTAAATTAAAAATTACTACAAATTAAAGATATAAAGCTATTAGTTTAATAAATTATTAAATATGACTTAAAACTTTCATATTTAAATATTTTCATAATATCGTTAAAATCAAAATCTGTCCATATTACATATTCGAAAAGGTCAATCAGCCGCAGTAATAACATCATAAGCATAGGCCAAAATTCAGTTCAGGTTGCCATCAAAAGAAATTATTGGTTAAATATTACTAGCTTTAAAAACAACACAAAAAAACAACCACTTACTTTTCATAAAGCTTATTTGTATAGGAATTAAGTTAGATACTAGTAAGTAGATGGTTAGTATTTTTTCTTTGGTTGTCAACTAGCTATTTTAATTTTTAATAAAGTATTATTATTAATATCTGTGGCAATAAGTTTTAACTAAAATCAAAATTTTTTTTTTAATTCACTTGTTGCCACAGATAAATTCACATCGAAAAATCAACCACATTTTAATTTCTTCAAAATCAAAATATTTGTTCACTAGTTAGTTAATGGTTAATTTTAAGTTTATGAATAATTTTAAAGTTTTTTAATCTATCATAAGTATTTATATAATTAATTTATGTACATAATTTTATTAATTACTAATATCATCCTAAGCAGACGTCGTTTGTTGTTGGGTCTGATCTTGCTGTTGTGTCGTAACCGTTGAGGCTGTACTAGCTGACTCTGGTGCCTTCTCATTTATGGCCAACCATGGTAGACGTTTTTGCAATTCCATACGATATTTTGGATGGCTTATTGCATATACAAATGGATCTATGCAGGCTACCATTTTGCAGGCACATGCCGGTATCATTGTTACACCCGGCGTTAAAAGACTTTTGTCACCAAACGCTCCAATTAGTGACATTACACCATATGGTGTCCAGGACACAAAGAATAGAAAACAAATCGTTATGGCCGCTTTGGCTATACGAATTTCGGCTGTGTCTTTACTTTTATCAACATTTGAGCGTAGCGATTCAACATTCATTTTTTTGGCTTGTTCCCGTAAGGCCTTCTCGTGTGAGAATACATGTCCCACAATTTGACTGTAATAGTAAATGATCATACAGGTGGGACAGCAAAAGCTAAAGAAGAATATTGTGGCAACGAAAAGACGTGTATCAAAATTATCCGTGAGGTAATCAAATGTGCAGGATGTAAGATAGCCCTCTGAAAACAAAATACAAAGAAATGGTTAATATTAATATAAAAACACTTACAAGGGAAGTATCTCAACCCTTATGAACCGATTTGCCTGAAACTTAAAATATTTATAAAAGAGACGATTTTAAAGTTGGCGTGTCTCGGCTTATCGGCCATATCAGAGTTTTAAAATTTCGTTATACCCTTATGAAACAAAGTGGACCTTCGGGAAAATTTCGATAACTAATAGGAAAAAATTCCCGAACTAATAGGAATATCCTCTAGGGCAAAAATACGTGTCGACTTAAATTTAATAAAGATTATTTCGTATTCATATGGACATCTTCATATACATAAATACCCCAAAATTTACACATTTTCGTGAAAAAAGTATTTAAGAAAGCCGAACTTTTACAAGGTTATGCCACCGTTGGATAGGCATTAAAAAAACCTTTCTTCTAATATGTAAACATCATATAGTTTCTTCGAAAAAAATGGCTGAAAAATCCAAAAAACGTTTTTTTCGCCATTTTTTGACCCATGTTTTGAACCCTTAAATCCCCGATATGGCCGATAAGCCGAGACACCCCAACCTTAGAATTGTCCATTTTATATATATTTTACGTTTCATGCAAATTGGTTCATATGGGTTGAGATACTTCCCTTGTTAGAAAATTATTGCAGTTACTACATGCCGGTCATTTGTGTAGTAAGTAATAGTTGTTGTTATTTACTACAATTTCAGTTGTTTTTGTATGAAAAATCTCAAACAACTGTTTTTTGTAGTCGTTTTAAAAAATAAACACAAAAAATTACTACATTGTAGTAACAGTTGTTTTATGTAGTTGTTTTAAGTCTATAAAAAAACTTATAATTTTCTAGAAATTTTTAGAAGAACGGATGTGTTGGAAGAGTCAGATAAAGCTGGAATTATTACCAAATAATTGTAACCGTTTTTGACGTTTAGAAGAAAATTCAGACAATTTAAGTTGCAGTAAAAACAACTGTAATTTAAAGTAGTTTTTACCGTTTTTTGTAGTTGTTAATCAATAGTTAAAAACAACAACAACTTTTGGCTGATTTTACCGTAAAATGTAGTGGACGCCTAAACAACAACAAATGTAGTAGTTTTAACGGTCTTTTGTAGTGGAATCTACCGTCATATTTTTTTGAGTGAAGGAGTCACAAAACGTGCATAATTTTATTGATACTCTTCTTTATATCCACTCCCACAAAAGGGGCGGGTCAAAAAAATTTTATTTCTTAAAACCCTTGGCCCAATTGTAGTACTATGATCTTCAAATAAATTGTGATCTTCCTTTCCTAATGGATCCTCTTTCCTTGACCACTTTTTGATCAGTGAAAATATACTAGATTTCAATAATTCAAACTTTTCTATCTCTTCTGTTTCATCTTTTTCTGACCATTTCCCCCTTAAGCTGCAAATTAGCTTACCAAGTTTCGATCTTATATATCTGCCGCCCCGCTGTTTCACTTCGTTTGAGAAGACTGTATGGAGTGATTTTAAAAGTGATCTCGATGTGGAATTGGCGGGATGTCCTATACCATTAGACAGATCCTTGGATGATTCGGAAATTGACACCTTTATTGAAAATTTTACAAATTGTGTTAATCGTACGGTAGAAGCCCACTCAGAATCAATTGAATTAGGAAACAGGAAATTTTGTGTTCCAGATGATATTCAGAATCTTTTTAGGATAAAACGATGTTGGCAAAGAAGATTGAAAAAGATCTTTCACAGAAATCTGAATAGAAGGAATTCTGAATATATGACACTGTCAACGCAGATTAACTTGCTGAAGATAATTATAAAACAAAAAGTTGAAATACATCAAACAAATATGTTTAACGAACGATTACAAAACATTAGGCCTGGGACGTCCGCTTACAGACAAATCTATAACGCAATTGGGAATAAGAGGAAAGAACAGTTTCCTAAACTTATTGTTGACAATAATACTTATGTAGAGGATTCGGATAAGGTTCAACAATTCAGGCACCATTTTTCGCAGATTTATTCACGTCAGTTACCATGCGGTCCTCATATTCCTGATATTGTGTCAACTATCGATTCATGCATTTCCCCGTGTGCTTCGAGAATTTATTCTTTTAGTGAGGATTTTCAATCACTCGAAAATACCGATACATCGCATTTTACGAACTCAGTTGAAGTTGTATCCACCATTGGTTTGCTTAATGCCAAGAAATCTGCGGGTGTGGATAAAATTTCTAATTTTCTTATTAAAAAGTTTTCTTTGTATGCCGTTGATTATTTAGCAGTTATTTTTAATAATTGCATAAACAATGGTTACTTTCCGAATTCCTGGAAAGTGGCGAAAATTTATCCGTTGCAAAAGAAGGCAAATTCATATGAGATAAATAATGCTAGGCCTATTTCTATGTTGTCCAATTTGGGGAAGCTGTTTGAAAGGATAATAAGGAAGAAAATGGATTTAAATGTTAACGTCGAATATATTCAGCAAAATCAATTTGGATTTAAGATAAATCATTCTTCAGCACATGCTTTGCTCAAGTTTCACGATGATGTATTGCAGAATCTCAGACAGGAGCGTTGCACAGTTGCAGTTTCGCTAGATATAGAGAAAGCTTTCGACCGTGCCTATCAGGATGGTATAATATTTAAGCTTATACAAATAGGATTTGACCCTTTTATTGTAAAGCTGCTTAAAAGTTTTTTTGAGAGCAGAACTTTTTTTGTTCAAATGAATCTGACTTGTTCTCAACGAGCTCCTGTGTACAGTGGGGTACCTCAGGGCTCAATTTTAGCTCCCCTTCTCTATAGCATATTAATCTACGATTTTCCGCACTACCTCAATGATTCCCAGAGCATCCTTTACGCTGATGATTCACTTGTATATGCCCATGATGCATCACCAAATATTGCATTAGAGCGAGTTTATGCTCATCTAATAGTTTTTAATGATTATTATATAAAATGGGGGGTAAAGATAAATCCGAATAAGTCTGAGGCCATATGCCTAAGGAATCCTTCGGGCAAGTGTCCATATTATGTGGTCCCGCAGAGTAAGCGTTTGAAATTGACATTGAATGGCATTAATATTCCTTTCCGTGATAACATCAAATATCTTGGCGTAACGTTCAGTAAACTAGTTAAATTTAATGGTCATGCCCGAAGTGCCAAAACAAGGGCCTACAAGGTGAAGTCAATGTTTTCTAAACTTTTAATGAATCGTTACTTGAGTAGGGAATCAAAGCTTCTAATTTATAAGGTGAGTATCAGACCTGTTATATTGTATGGGTTTACGATTTGGTTTACCATTTCACCTACGGTTGCTAAAGAGCTCGAAATTATGGAGAGAAGCGTGTTAAGAATGTGTGTTAATCGTAATTTCCAGTCATACAATAAAAGATTTTCGAATAGATTTATTTATGAAGAGTCAAATGTCACTCCCTTATTCAACTATGCCCTGACTCTTATGAGAACCTTTGTACAAAGAACCCAATTCCATGATAATACGTTGATTTCGGACATTTATAGCCGTGAAATAGCTTTTAGTTGGTCAGACAACTTTTATATATCCCCTATTGGGGTGCTTAACGAGGACGCTGGAGCGCTAAGCGATGTTCCACTCCTACCTGAATTTTACAGACAAAACGACCGCACTTGTCATCGTGGCTGATGGCAATATTACAACCTAACACATCTTATAAAAAGTCTGCTATGTTCGTAGGGAGTGTGGGAGCTTAGGATCTAACCTATCATTCGAATTTCCGAGGGAAGTCCGTTTTGAGGGGTCGGTAATTGGGCTCACATAGTTCTACGAACATGGCGGGTTTTTTATAATAGTTTTAAGTAGTTTTAAGTATATTATGTTTAGTTCTTAGTTTTAAGTTTTTTTATTTTTCTGCTTTTGGGTCCGTGGCCACCCTAATACCGTAGTGCCGGGAGCAAGCACTTTCTTAAACATATATTTATCCGCTATATTATATACCACACTCTTACGTTAAGCTAGCAAGACGCGTACTCTTTCCACTTCATTAGAATAATACACATAGTTCTAAGTACACTATAATTTAACGTTAAAAAATAATCCTGTTGTTATTTATTATGAAGTCTCAATAAAATCTTTACTTACTTACTTACTTACTTCAAAAAAATATGTCTTATGACATATTCGTTTTAAATTTCAGTGGCTTGGACTGTATCGTGTTTTCCATAAACGGACAGTACTACACCATTTCCAAATGAATTTTAAAATTGTCCAAATGAATTTTAAAATTGTCCAAATTTAGTTTAAAATTTTCCAAATGTATTTTAAAATTGTCAAATGTATTTTAAAATTGCACTCAAAAAATTATGTTAGTAAAATCAACTGAAAATGTCAGTTAAAATAACTACTTTGTAAGTTGTTTTGGGGTCAACTACTTTTTCAGTAAAATCAACTAACAATGTTAGTTATTTTAACTGACAAAAAACAACTGACTTATGTAGTAAAAACTACTTACATTTGTAGTCAAAACAACTAAAATGTAGTAAAAATAAAAAAATCTATAAATATTTTTTTTTTCAAAAAATTTTTCAGGAAAAAAATTAAGACCAAAGTTTTTTTTTTTTTAAAAAAAAAAGTTGTGAAAAATAAAAAAAACGAAAATTTATTTTTATTTTTTGGAAAAATACTTTAAAAATTTTTCAGAGATAAAAAAAATAAAATTAACTACTTTAAATAACTGTTACTACATCACAGTACTTTTTTGTTAGTTATTCAAAAAAAGTACTTAAAATAACTAACAGAAATAGTTGTTTGATATTTTTCATACAAAAACAACTGACTTTGTAGTTGAAAATAACTAACTACTGTAAAATATACAAACAACTAACATGTAGTAACATACATAATTTTCTGAGTGTGTCCAAATGTAGTTCAATATTTTCCAAATGTATTTTAAAAATTTCCAAATGTATTTTAAAATTGTCCAATTGTATTTTAAAAATTTTCAAATGTATTTTCAAAATTGTCCAAATGTATTTTACAATTGGACAATTTTAAAATACATTTGGAAATTTTTAAAATACATTTGGAAAATTTGAAACTTCATTTTGACAATTTTTAAATACATTTGGAAAATTTTAAAATACTTTGGACAATTTTAAAATTTATTTGGACAATTTAAAAATATATTTGGACAATTTTAAAATACATTTGGACAATTTTAAAATACATTTGGACAATTTTAAAATATATTTGGACAATTTTAAAATTTATTTGGACAATTTTAAAATTTATTTGGAAAATTTAAAAATATATTTGGACAATTTTAAAATTTATTTGAACAATTTTAAAATATATTTGGACAATTTTAAAATACTTTTGGACAATTTTAAAATACATTTGGACAATTTAAAATAAATTTGGAAAATTTTAATTGGAAATGGTGTAAAATGTTTTAGAATCAAAAATGAAATATCGTCACCTAAAATGTAAAAGGCCCTAATTAACATTTAATTAATTTTACAGGAGAAGCAAAAAAAAACGCCTCACTGGTGGGAAAATTGAAGGTTCCAGGGGGGCCGAGCAAATTTTCAAGATTTTTTTTAATCAAATTAACTACAAAAACTATTTTTTTTAGCAAAATTTACTACATAAATTTTGTTTATTGCTTAAAATTTTTACTAAAAACTTAGTTTAAATGCTTATTTTACAAAAACTTTGCTGAACCTGTAGTAATTTTTCATTAGAAACACAAATTAGAAAAATTAACAAATTTTTCTTGAGTGAAGGGGGGACAAGGCAATTTTTTTAACTTAAAAGTAGGGCGTGGCGTAAAAAAGTTTGTGAACCATTGGTATAGAGTAAAATTTTTAATTTGTAAATAACTTTGTTGGTTTTGATTGAATTGGTCTAAAATTTTGTGAGAACGTACGTTGTGTGAATATGTATCAAAATTAATCACCAAATGATTAAAAAATGTATTTCTAGTTGCGTTTATTGGCGATTTAGCAATCTACATGTTTTGAATTTTTGGCTATAAGATCGCTATTATTATGCGACCCTAGTTTTTTGTAGGGACGTGTAGCATAAATCTCGGGATTTTTGGGATTTCTTATTTTTAATCCCGAGATTTTCGGGATCCCGACTTTTTATGTGTAAATTTTAGGTATTTGTAAAACATTTTGTAAAGGCGTGAGTGGATTTTGCCTCACACTCTCGCAAGCTATAATCGAATCACCGACCAATCACTATTTATGTTAGTAAAAAAAATTACTCACACGTGACTCACGCCGGATTCAATCACGCTTACACATGAGTCACACAAGCCCTTCCCACGCTATGGCATTTTTTTACAAAAAAAAAAAAAAACTGCTAAAAATATTTTTTTTTCAAGAAATGAAAAATCAATATACTAAAAAAAATGAAATCACTCAAGCTCACGCAAAAAAAAATATATATCAATCACGTAAAAATTTGGCTTTGGAAACTTTTTTCCCCCTGGTCCGATTTTCCCATCTCCGAACCAGCCTTTATATATATATTTAATAATTTAAATGTAACGGTAAAAACACATACCAATTTTAATCACCCCCCATGGGTTAAACACAGAGTTACATTTATTACAGTTATTTTTACCTCCTAAATGCAACCATTTAATTCAATGCCTTATTTTACCCAACCAAGTAAATTTAGTAGTAAAAAAACTTTCAATGCACATCGACGATAAATTTTGTAGATAAAAAGTTAAAAAGTCAAAGTGTTAAATGAAAAAAATACAAATTCTTTAAAAATAAAACAATAATTAGTAAAAAATAGCAAAAAATAATATACAGAAAAACTACAAAATAATGTTGATTAAAGAAAAATATGTATAAATATCAAAACAAATGATTATTTAACAAAAAGAAAAATCCCTATTAAAATTGCCAGCCTTTCAAGCCAACAAAAAAAATGTATTAACACGATTAACTACGACAACCATTATAATTACGACGAAAATAGAAAAAAGAAAATTAAAAATCTAAATTTAAAAGAAATTCAAATGAAATGCAATTAAAATACAATGCTAAAAACTAAACAAAAATAGATTTTTATTATTACTTTTGAACAGAAATTTCGTTAAATAATTAACGAGATATACAAAATAATTGCCAGACACAGCTCTTGTAAATTATTAATTTGTATTTTTTTTTGTAAGAACTTTGTCGCAGAACAAAAAAAATAAACTCTGTCGTCGAGCAAAAGCAGCGACGTCTACGTTAATATAAAATAAGTGACAACAACAAAAACAATACCACCACCATAATATAATAACAACAACAGCAACAAACATTTTAGATAAAACGTCAGCGTTAAAACATAATAATGATGCTTTTTTAAAAAAACAAGAAAAAAAGTAGAGTAAACGTGTTTAATACAAGTGATATTTAAAAGAATAAACAGAAAATCATTTCAAATAAATAATTTTTAACAAAAACATAAACGTAAAGGTAATAAAAAGAGAAAATAAAAGATAAAGTAAATGTGTAATTCTTCATAATCCTTTTCTACGAATCAATTTTTTTTTTTTTTTAAATAATAGAAATTTAATTACAAACAAAAAAAAAAAGACCAATCACAACGTGTGTGTTTCATTTAATATTCCCCTTCGTTGTATCATCATCATCATTATTTTTGAAACATATGTACACACATTTATACGCTTATGTGTGACTTACAACCGTTGGTTTCCATTTTAATAATCATTCAGTCAACTCAGACAGGGTGAAGTAAAAACAAAAAAAGAAATAAAATACGAAAAACCAACCATTGAATTGCTTTTGCAACCACCTGAACACCACGATATTAGGCACACACACACATTTTTATCCATATGAATGTACCGTACACCATAGTAAAACCATCATTAACATAATATTGCAGTGAAATAATTGTAAGTTTTTAGTTTAAGTCACTACACTAAAACATTGTATTAAAAGAGAAAAAATCATTAACATTTTTAGTTTATATTTACATATGTACGTATAGGTGTATTTTGCAGAGCCGTTGAGTAAGCGGCCCAGCAAAAAAAAATCGAAGTGGTGCAAAAAGAATAAGTGATTCACTACATACATAGTAGCTATATGTGCCGATCTTCATATTCCATAAGAAGTACTTTTATAAGCACTTCCAAAACTGCTAAAAAAATGCCAATAATAACAACTTTCACCAGTTCTTTCCTCAATGATTTAGAAGTACCATTTTCATATGTGTTTACAAATGCAATTGAAAACTACAAATTTGTGGCACTTAAGTATTGGATTTGTTTTGTTGAATATTTTTTTTTTTATAATTTTATCTGATTTAATAAAAAGTTAAATTTTATAAATGAATTAACTTGATATGCCGCAAAAGCGAATTTGTTATGTAAATTATGTTATAAAAAAATACAGTTTCCTGATTTTTGTTAAAATTACCAAATGACTCAAGAAGTGCTAAAAAGATAACAAAAAAACTGTTAGCCCTTAAAAAAGACATGGGTTAAATATAACCAAAAAGAGCTAAGTTGGTATTGCCGTTTAAAGGTATAAAAACTCTTCTAAAAATATACGACATCTGATTTAAAATGAGAGAATTACTTTTTTTTATCTCTTCATTTTATTTATTGGATGTTTTTTTTAACTACATGTATAAAAACATTTTTTTTTATAATTTTTGGAATTGTTTTGTAAATTATGTACAAAAAAAAAACAATAAAAAGTTTCCAGATTATGGTAAAAATCAAATGACTTAAAAAATGCTTAAAGGGCTAAAAAAGATAACCAAAAAAAGGTGGTAGCCTTTAAAAAAAAGGGCTGAATTATAGCCACAAAATGACTAAGTTTGTATCGCTGTTGAAAGGTATAAAAACTCTTCTAAACATTAGGGTATTCAATTAATCGAGGTTTTGGTTTAATCGGCTAATCGGGCAAATAATTAATCGCACTTAAAAAATTATGTTAGTAAAATCAACTGAAAATGTCAGTTAAAATAACTACTTTGTAAGTTGTTTTGGGGTCAACTACTTTTTCAGTTAAATCAACTAACAATGTTAGTTATTTTAACTGACAAAAAACAACTGACTTATGTAGTAAAAACTACTTACATTTGTAGTCAAAACAACTAAAATGTAGTAAAAATTAAAAAATCAATATATAATTTTTTTTTCAAAATATTTTTCAGAAAAAAAAATTGAAGACCAAATTTTTTCCAAGTTTTTTTTTTAAAAAAAAAGTTGTGAAAAATAAAAATAACGAAATTTTTTTTTTTTGGAAAAAAAACTTTAAAACTTTTCAGAGATAAAATAAATAAAATTAACTACTTTAAATAACTGTTACTACATCACAGTACTTTTTTGTTAGTTGTTCAAAAAAACGACTTAAAATAACTAACAGAAATAGTTGTTTGATATTTTTCATACAAAAACAACTGACTTTGTAGTTGAAAACAACTAACTACTGTAAAATATACAAATAACTAACATGTAGTAACTTACATAATTTTCTGAGTGCGGGGTTGAGATTTAATCGGTTAATAATCTGATAAATTTGAATTATTCGGTTAACCGAATAATAAAAATTTTAATTGAATATAAAACTAAGAACTCTATGTACTTTTAAGAATTTTATTAATTTTATTTAAAATAAATCTTTATCCGATATGGCGAAGCTCTATAATGTTAGCCCAAATAAAGATTTTTTGTATGGCACCCTGAAAATTTACCCTAAAATTGATACCCAAATTGATGCCGGGCTTAGATGCACCTCTAATAGAGTTTCGAATTCGGTACTATAATATCAACAAGACAAATTGGTTGGTTTTCAAATTTGTTTTTTTTTTATTTTTTAGGGCCGAAATTGCAATAATTTTATCGGTCGATATCTCCGTAATGAAAAAAGATATCTTAAGGATTGCAAAAGTAATTTGAAGAATAAGTGAAGTATTTTTAGATGTGCTGAACTAATTATACATCATAAAATAATTCTCGGTTTTATAAGGTCCCGAACATTGCGAATATCTGAGTTTATGCAGTACTGTCAATCGAAAATCTAAATATCTCAAAATAAGATAAATCACTTCTAAGGCCAGATTCGGATTAAGCGCATGAAAAACTATTAGAAAAATATATACATCCACATTTAATTAATAATTCCTATTAGCTAAACTAAATTATTAAAAACATCGATTTAATCTTAACAATTTCAAGTCTAAATATTACATAATAAATATTATACATTGTTAAAAATATCGTTTTGGTTTTTATCAGACAAGGAAAAACAATAAAATTTAAAATTCCTTATTGATAAAATTCAATTTTGAATTTTTTATAAAAGAAAGAATTTTAAATAAAATTCTTAAAAATTTTATTTTAAATTCTTAGAAGAAATAAAATTCAAAAAAAATTTATTTAAAATTCTTTAAAGAATTTTATTAATAAAAAAAAGAATTTTATTTTCATAATAACAAAATAAAAAAAAGAATTTTATTTTCATAATAACAAATATCAAACCAAAAATAAAATTATCAAATCAAACCAAAAATAAAATTCAAAAATAAAATTCAAACTAAAAATAAAATTCTATTTTTTTTAGAATTTTATTTTTGGAAATAATAAAATTCAAATGTTTTTGAGAATTTTATTTAAACAAAAATTTTATTTCAAATACCTTATGAATTTTAAATAAAATTCGAATTTTTTCCTTGTCTGGTTTTAATTATTATTAGTGTAAATACTAAAAAAAAAAATCTTAAAATCAATCCCAAAAAGTCATGAAATATGTACTTATCAAGAAGTGATGAAAAAATCACTTCTAAATCACCATATAAAAATTACATAATCACATCCAAAATGCCAAGAAATATATACTTCTAAAGAAGTGATGAAAAAAGCACTTCCAAAAGGTCAAGTTATATTAACATCCCGATCACTACTTCAGAAGTTGTGATAAAGATGTTAATATATATGTACATACTAAACACTAGTGATATTGTGTGTCACGCCCATATAAAATTCATCAGTGTTTCAGCTGAAGAAGAAGTACATCTGGTTCATAAGTTGTGGTGAATTTTGTAGTGAATGGTAAGCTCTTTTTTTGCTGGGGGATTTCCCCTTTTTTTGATTCACACGGGAGAAATTTTAATGGCCACCTCTAGATTTTTGGAAAATTTGGACATGGTTAGGACAAAAATTTACATGTTATTTTTTCCAACCAGGGCCGTCTTAAGGTATTTTGGAGCCATTGGGCACACCATCATTTTGGGCCCCGCTGGAAAGTAAAAAGTGGCATGACATGAACAAATTTTGTTTTTGTTATAATTTTATATTAATTGTGGTTAATTGGTAGAAACCATACATGGGACTATTTAAATAAATGGACTAATTAATTGACGATTTCATTGGCATTATATTGAAACTAATGCCAATGAAATTTTTAGCATTGGCATTGTTTCAATCAATGCCAATGCCCGTTAAGGAATTAGTAGCATTAATAATGCCAATTATGAAAAATTTCATTGGCATTAATAAATGCCTTAATGAAAACAAAGCATTAGCAATATTAAAAGTAGTATTTCCGTCAGCGAGTTGTGAAATTTTTTTTGGTTAAAACTTAAAATGGCTATATCTCGAAAACTAAGCCAGATAGAGCAAAATGGAGGGGATTTTTGGTTCTTAGAATCTTCATAGTTTCGCCGGTCCTCTTCACATGTGTGGACCTTAATAGGTCCAAATTTTGAATCTAAAAAAAACTTAAAAATTCACATACCTTTAGCATTATCTTGCTTATTTTTCCAGGTATGTACTGCAATTTAGGGGCCCAAAAGGGTCTTGAGAATTTTAGAAACTGAATAACTAAAAACCTATTGCTCTGAGGGTTTTCTATGCAGACGAGTTCTAGAAACCAAGAGCTACAAAAATGCTTTTGGACATTTTGTTGTGTCACCAATATTTACCGAGATATAAGCATTTTTAAATTTTCCGGAATCCCAAATTTTTTGGATTCAAAGTTAGGACCCACTGGTGTCCACACATGTGAAGAGGACCCGCGAAAGTATGGAGAACCAAAAATGCCCTCCATTTTGCTCTATCTGGCCATCTATCGCCATTTTAAGTTTTTAAAAAAAATATATATTTATTGTAAAAAAATGCTTTTTTTTATCAACTGTAAATAGTTTTTTTAGGCATTTGTGCCGTTTCATTGGCATTAGTACAAACAATGCCAAAAAATTTCATTGGCAATAAATGCTAATGCTTTTTTTTGGCATTGGCATTAGTTCCAACTAGGGTTTCTAAATTCCCGGACTTTTTCAATTCCCGGGAAATCGTTTTAAAAAAATCGTATTCCCGGGAATTCCCGGGAATTTTTTAATTAAAACAAATTTTGAACTTTACCATATAAAAATTGTTATATTACAAATTATGGTCGTATTTTCCAATTTAAAACCATTTTAGATGTATTCTTTTGTAAAATAGTTTTACTAACCTCTAAAATATACGTAGAAAGTTCATAAAATATATTTTTTGTAGAAATATTGGACCTTATCATAGTTTTAGTATTTGTATTGGCGTATTTCTACTCCATTCAAAATTGCTCACAATTCGGAAATACCCGATTTTGCATCAAATGCGGTTTTAATAACTTTTTGGAAAATTTTTCTAATTTTGACTACGCAAACCGTAAGAAAATTATATCTTGAAGATATATTTAATTAAACTTTCGAATTATTAAAATTAATTGGTTTACGGCATTCCGGCCAAAATGAGAAAACCAATGTACATTGTAACGACGTATTTTCACTGGTTGCTGGGATAGAACTCGCGGCGTCAAAGGTTCGTTAGAAAATATTTTTTTCACGGCCGATAGATATCAGGCTTTTACTTCATATATGAAATTTTAAGCTGAAAACCAGGTTTTTATATATTTAACTATAAAGATGGTTGTTCTGAATATGAAATACTAAATTTCGTAAAGATGAAATCATTGGAATTTTAGATTAAGAAAACTTTTGCCAATTTGCAACCAACATTTGAAGTGAAATTTAGTTCGATTCCGTATTTTGTCACGCAATCGATTAAAGAAAAATAATTATTATGAAGCATATCGAGGGACTATATTCCAAACCCTCTATCTTAAAAAACACAACTTTTCAGGAGAGCCAAAAAACAGTTTATTTCGCGTATTTTTAGAGTAATTAAAATTCGATATTCTACAATATTTTTATAAATCAACTACAGAATCTCACATATAGTTCGGTTTTAAAATTTTGCACTATTGGGGATATTATGAAAGATAGAGGGTTTTGTTTCTCAAAAATATTAAGTACATGAATGCAAATGATCAGATAGAGGGTTTTGCATTTTAATAAAAATTAATTATTATGATTTCATTTACGACATCGGTAAATTTTTAACGTGATTTATTAATGATAACGGCTTATAAAGAGTTCCAAAATCGCGGTTTTGGTCCACAGGTGCTGATTTTTGGGAAAAAAAATATTTTTTTTTACCGAATTCATCTTAAAAGATGACAAACTGTTGAGTATGTTATGTAAAAAATAGTAAAAAATTAAAAACGCGATTTTGGTCCACAGATGCTGATCAGCATCGCGATTTTTAAGATTAAAGTTTTTGTTTCATATTGTACACAAAACATCTAAATTTTGAGTCATATTTTTCAAAAAAGTCAAACAAGAATTTTGAGAAAAAATTAGCATCAGTGGACCAAAATCGTGATTCTGGAATTTTGTTGACAAATTCATGTTCAGCATGCAAAAATTAGTATGAAAACATGTAATGCATGATGAAATTATTCAAAAAAAATATTTATAAATTACTTATTTGAAAAGATAGAGGGTTTTGCATTCAGAAAAATTAATTGTGTAAGAGTTAGAGAAAACCAAAAATGCAAATAAAATAGCAAAAAAAAATATTTTTGTTCTGAATTTTACACCATAGATGAGGGCGGTTTTACTGAATATTTTGTCATCAAAAAGTCATTTTCGTGAAAATGGAAGATAGAGGGTTTTGAATATAGGCCCTCGATATCCTTACTAGTTTTTCTTTAAAAATTTTAATTCTTTCAAAGTTTTAATATCTTTTTTATTAAATCATTTAAGATTGTCTTAAAAATGTGTAAATTAAATATATTTTCATTAAAAAATTAGCGACGAATTCCCGAAAATTCCCGAAGAAAAAATCCCGGGATTTTAAGAAAAATATTTCCCGGGAATTCCCGGGAAATTTTTCTCGAATAGAAACCCTAGTTCCAACTAATGCCAATGAAAATTCAATGCCAATTAAAAATTCCCATGTATGGTAGAAACAAACAAAAAAAATATATTTTAAGAAGGTTTATTTTAGCTCGAGGTTATTTTTCTTTGCTAATTAAAGCTACGATATTCTAAGAGAGACCCAGTTTCTTAAACTTTTTCTGTATGAAAATGATCTTAGAAGTTTTAGAATCTGAAACTTCTTTTATCTTAAAAATGTGTCAGAATCTTAAATTTTTTCTACACCAAAAAATATCTTAGAATCTGTAAAAAATAGGAAAAAATCAGAATTTTATATAAATTTATTACTTTTCCGCACTACCCGATTTGGACCATCACTCCAGCCTTCAGAGTAATTTGTGTAAAAATCTATCAAATATTTTAAAAGATGGTCATATTGGTTCAAAATAAGTATTTTTAGAACGGATGAATGTTAAAAAATGTTTAAAAAAGAAAATATTCCATCTACCTCTCTGTATGTACAATAAATTTATGGTACATTGTACATGTTTGTGTCTGTACAGTTTGTAAAATCATTAATTAAAGAAAAAAAACAAAAACAATCAAACATGAATGAACTTAAATTTTTAGTTAACACTATCAACTTTAATGATTTTAGTGGCAAGTGGTCCCCAAATTATTGAACTTTAATACTTAAGTTATAATAAATTCCTTTTCTACATATATCGTCGGTGCGCTAACCAGAACCGCTATGCGTATTTTAAAATTTTTTGAAAAGACTGTTATAACAGCAAAATTTGGTACTTTTGCGCTGTTTTTTGAAATTAAAATTAATGTAAGTAGAAAATTTGCAATATCATTTAAATATTTATGAAAAAAATATTGTGTTAAAGCACCGCGAAAGGTCAAAGTAAAGCTGATTTGGAAGCCTCTTCAAAAATTTTTAAAAACACATAGCGGTTTTGGTTGGCACACCGACGATATGAGAGAAATCAAAAAAGGTCAACAAAAACTTGTAAACAGGTCCGCCTTAAGTTATGGAGGGACTTTTACTATACGAAAAATGTCTTAGAATCTGAAACTTTTTCTATACGAAAAATTTTTCAGAATCTGAACATTTTTTTATACGAAAAAGTCTAAGATTTTTTTTATAAATTGTCTCAGAATCTGAGACTTTTCTAAACGAAAAATGTCTCAGAGTCCCAAACTAGGTCTATAGACAAAATATTTCAGATTCTGAGACTAAATTTTTAAGAATCTGAAACTTTTTCTGCTGAAAAATGTGTCAGAGACTTTTTCTGCAGCATAAAGATTCTCAAATTGTTTCTTTTAGATAAATGTGTCTGAACCTGAGACGATTTCTACGCGAAAAAAGTCTCTCAATGGCACTGCTAGCAATCGACTTTTAATTTTATTTCCATCATCAAAATATCGGTATATGATCCCATAATGTATATATATTATTGATCAGTGATCGATTTAAAGACATTCTAGCGATGTCCGTCTGAGGAAATAGTGATCACGTCCAAAGTATTGAACAGATATGACTAATGGTGTTTTCTTTTCTGGCAAAAAATGTGCCTTTTTTTTGCATTTTGCCCCGAAAATTATGTTTTTGTGTTCTTTTCTAAAAAATGTCAACCCTTATAAAGAATATCGTGTTTTTTCTAAAAACGTCTGCCCTATAAAGTGCAAAAAAGTTGCACTTTTTACCCCGTAAAAAATCACGGGGTTGAAATTGCCTTATACAACAGCTGACTTTTTCTGTGTTGTTTTCTCAAAACAGCTGTTAAAAAAATACAGGGCAGAGTATTTCTGTATGTTGTGTTCTATTCCAGCCAAATAAAATGCAAATTTTTATAGGTGCGAGTTAAACATTTTAAAAATGTATGCCCTAAAAAGGCAAACATTTTTTTTCAGAAAAGAAAACACCATAAGACTTAGCATATTTACTTGTTTGTTGCCCTAAGTAGTTTGGTATTGCATTTGAGCGATATCAGTGTAGCGTTCCAACAGTTATGAAAGAAAATGTAAGGACACCTCGAAAATTTTGGTGCATTCAACATAACCTAAAAATACAAAATGCTTTAATTCGGCTGCTGGTTGACACATGTGAACAGAATTGGTCACCAAATGGTATTTAAACAAGTACAAACATATTTTTTTACAAAAAAAAAATTTCAGCAAACATTTTTTTTCTCGATTTTTTTTTTCAAATAAACTTTTTTTACATTGTTGAGGGTATCAATACATTCGGCAACGTCGAATTTAACTTATTTACTTGTATTAGGTCTATTCGATTACCTTACTACAATCTACTATTTTTTACTCATTTGGAAATTTTCAATACTAAAAGTAAACAAAACTTTCCAGTTGTAGTAAAAAATAGTAAGAAACTTGGGTAATCGAATAGACCTTTTATTTATTTTGTATCGTAAGTATTGCTTTCCTTTCCAAAATTAGCTATTCAATATATTTTTGCAAGGTTGGTAATCGATAACCTCCTAGAATAACGGTATTTGACTATTGTACCACAACCAATAAAGATATGAACATTTTTAAAAACGATTATGAAAGTCGATGAAATTTCTAGTATTTTTGATGTGTCACTTCTAGTTTATAGCATTTGATTTTCGTTAAATAGACCAATGCCGTTATAAATACCGTTTCAAGCGGTATTATAAAGGTATTTGCCTATATTTCAAAAATCAACCGGTACAAACACGAAGCTACACATCAGATTCATATATTAGAAGTTTTATCGACTTTCATAAACGCTTTTAAAAATATTCATAATAAGATATTATCTTTATTGGTTGCAGTGCAATAGCCAAATACCGTTATTCAAGGTGGATATCGATTGCCAACCTTGTATTTTTGACATAATCGGTAATTTGTGCTTGGGTTTGTTAAAAATTGGTCCAATTTGTTTATTTTCCTAGGATTACTTTAGAGAAATAAGATTATTTTGTAAATAACATACCTATGAGGCATTCCACACCAAATGTCCCGCTACAGAAAAACATGTGTTCCGTAAATTTCTGAATAGGTTGTTTTGATAGCCCTATATGGAACTAAGAAAATTGCGTTTTTGGTTTTTCTAATTTTCAAAAACTGGGCTTAGAAGGCGTGGTCAAATATTGGAAAAATGGTCAAATTTGTGGCGAGTTGCCTTGATTAAATATTTATCACATTAAAACGGAATGCACTACAATCTCAAAAATTAACATTCTTATGTAGTTTTGTATGGGCTATCAAATAAAATTTTTTTCTTTGGAAAATTTTCTGAAATTTTCAATTTTTTAAAAAAGTCAATTTATCAAAAATCCGGCCACTTTTTTTTATTTTTTTTTTTTTAAGTTTAGATGTTTGTCCATCCACACAAAAAAATTCAGAATAACATTTTTCGTTTTTTTCATGAAAATCGCATTTGAATTTTAAATTTCATAACAATTTTGTAATTTGCTTGTATTTTTTTGTATTATCGTTGCGAATGAGTATTATTAATTGCATGAATATTACTCATTCGCAACGTTAATACAAGAAAATACACGCAAATTACAAAATTGTTATGAAATTTAAAATTCAAATGCGATTTGCTCGAAAAAAACGAAAAAAGTTTTTCTGAATTTTTTTGTGTGGATGGACAAACATCTAAACTTAAAAAAAAAAAAATAAAAAAAAGGAAAAAAAGTGGCCGGATTTTTGATAAATTGACTTTTTTAAAAAATGGAAAATTTCAGAACAGGTTCTGAAAATTTTCCAAAAAAAAAATTTTAATCGATAGCCCATACAAAACTATATAAGAATGTAAATTTTTAAGATTGTGGTGCATTCCGTTTTAATGTGATAAATATTTAATCAAGGCAACTCGCCACAAATTTGACCATTTTTCCAATATTTGACCACGCCGCCTAAGCCCAGTTTTTGAAAAATTGAAAAACCAAAAACGCAATTTTCTAAGTTCCATATAGGGCTATCCATACAAGCTATTCAGAAGTTTACGGTACACGTGTTTTTTTTCGCTGGACATTTGGTGTGGAATGCCTCCTATGTGTAACTCTTTAAAAACATTATTTTTTTTATTTATTATTAATTCCAACCAATATTCTTTCATTGCAGACAGAATAAGCACAATAAGACACCAACAATTAGTTAACAACGGTTTTTCAATTTTCTATATCAATAATACGGTTTATCAAACTGCCAATATATCTTGAGATCATTATTAAGATAAATCGTTTATTGAAAATACGTTCAAATAACGTTCAAACTACCAAAGTCAAATGTCTAATAAAATAAATCCAAAACGCCGTGAAACACCAACTGGTACTACTGCAGGCAACTCAAGTACTAGCAATACATCAGCAAATACATCGTCATCGTCTAGTTCATCATTATCGTCTGCCGGTGGCGGTGATGTCGGTATGTCTACCGATCTAACATCATTATTTGAATGTCCGGTGTGCTTTGACTATGTCTTGCCACCAATATTACAATGTTCCAGTGGACATTTGGTGTGTGTTTCGTGTCGTTCCAAACTCACCTGCTGTCCAACATGCCGCGGTCCGTTGGCCAATATACGCAATTTGGCAATGGAGAAAGTAGCCTCAAATGTTAAATTTCCTTGCAAACATTCTGGCTACGGCTGTACAGCTTCATTGTTATATACTGAAAAAACTGAACATGAAGAGACCTGCGAATGTCGACCATATTTATGTCCATGCCCCGGGGCCTCCTGCAAATGGCAGGGGCCACTTGATCTAGTCATGCAACATTTAATGATGTCACACAAGAGTATAACAACACTACAAGGAGAAGATATAGTATTTTTAGCCACAGATATAAATTTACCCGGTGCCGTTGACTGGGTCATGATGCAATCATGTTTCGGTCATCACTTTATGTTGGTTCTCGAAAAGCAAGAGAAATATGATGGACATCAACAATTCTTTGCTATTGTTCAATTAATTGGTTCCCGCAAGGAAGCCGAAAACTTTGTTTATCGTTTGGAATTAAATGGCAATCGCCGGCGCCTAACCTGGGAAGCTATGCCACGTTCCATACATGAGGGTGTGGCCTCCGCCATACATAATTCAGATTGTTTGGTGTTTGATACATCGATTGCCCAACTATTTGCTGATAATGGAAATTTGGGTATTAATGTAACCATTTCAATTGTATAAAATAAAACAACTATATAAGAATAATCATAATTTTTTGGGGATAAATTCATTAAACAAAAACAAAGAAAACAGATTGTAGAGTGATTGAAAAGTTAAATAATATTCAAAAAATGCATGCAAGGTCATGTGATAATGTTAAACGAAAAAAAAAAATCAATCAATTTAAAATATATAATTATAATTTGAAATACATAATTTTATGAACAGTGGAGAAACGAAAAGTTTTTAAAACAATTCTCTATATTATTGTGTTTAGTAATTAATACTTATTTTTTATTTTTATTTAAACTTGTTTTCCTGTTAAAATACCATTAATTCCTTACAATGCAAAGTATATTTCATAAAATTGTCAGTGACTTAATATAAAAATCACAAAATAATCAATTATTTAGAAAAACAAGGAACCTATTCATAGAAAAGATCTTAACAACTGTCATAACTAGAGCCTATGTTCAGTACCGTAGTACCGTTATTACCGGTACTCCAACTTCTCGGTATTACCGGAAAATGGTACTGATTTCCCGGTTCTTTTTAAACTACCGGTTCCAGTTTTGATGCATGTACTTTATGTAATATTTTAGAGAATTAATATTTTTTCTTTGATTTTATTTTTAATTTCATTTCCATTTTGTTTAAAAATTTAAGAAAATGATAACAATTTCCAATTCGATTTAACATAAATTTTCACTTGGTCAGGGCCATAGAGTATACTCTATGGTCAGGGCCCTTATGGACATACGAATGTGGGGTCCAGTTGAAAAGTAAAAAGTCTCATGACAAGAAAAAAACTTTCTATTAGAAAAGGGTCTTAGAATCTGGGACTTTTCGTGTAGTAGAAATGTATCAGAATTTGAGACTTTCTATAGGAAAAATGTCTCAGAATCTGAGACTTTTTCTATAGGAAGTATGCCTCTAAATTTTAATTTTTATACGAATAATGTCTTAGAATCAGAGATTTTTTTAATGGGAAAAATTACTTTTTCTATAGGAAAAATATTTAAGAACCTGAGACTTTTTCTATACGAAATATTTTCTCAGAATCTGAGACTTTTTCTATACGAAAAATTTCTCAGAATCTGAGACTCTTTCTATACCAAAAATGCCTCAGAATCAGTCTTTCTATACGAAAAGTTTCTTAGATTTTTCTATAAAAAAATATCTCAGAATCTAAAACTTTTTCTAAAAGAAAAATGTCTCAAAATCTAAGACTTTTTCTATACGAAAATTTCTCAGATTCGGAGACTTTTTCTATATGAAAATTGTCTTAGCATCTGAGATTTTTTCTATACGACAAATGTTTTAGAATCTGAGACTTTTTGTATACGAAAAATGTATCCGAATCTATAGGAAAAATATTTGAGAATCTAAAACTTTTTCTGTGCGAAAAATGTATCAGAATCTGAGATTTTTTTATGCCCAAAATGACATTTTATTTAAGAAAAAATTTTAATGAATTTAAGACATTTTATGTATGGAAAATGTCTCCAAAAAAAGGGCTCACAATCAAATTTATTAGACTTTCAATGAATTTAAGACATTTTATGTATGGAAAATTTCTGTAATAGCAAAGATTTCACAATCAGATTTATTAGACTCTTTCTATACAAAAAAATGTGTTAGAACTGGAGACTTTTTATTTGAAAATGTTAATTTTTTTTTAAAAAAGTGTTATTGGCCTTCCGGGGCCCCCAAGATGTCGGGGCCCTGGGAACGTGCCTTGTAATGGTTAAAACAGTACTGCACTTGGGGTAATTTCTTAATTTAAATTAAATAAAACCGGTACTAAGATTAAAATCGTTAATACCAGTATTCCCGGGAATATATCAAGAACCGGATATCCGGTACTAGAACCGGTAATACCGAGAATTGGGAAATAGAAGCTGTAGTCATAACTGTTTTTTTCTTGTAGTACAATCAAAGAACTAAAATTTTATTTGAAAATTTCAGAAAAAATAAAGACCCTTGGAATTGTCAAAAAAACTTGATTTTTTTTTATTTTGTATGACAGTGATCAAAACAAACATAAGAAAATATTTAATCATTTTGAAAACATTTTCTGCGAATAGGCCTATAAATGTCATTTAAATGACATTTTGTTAAAAAAAATCACCTATTGTCATTTAAAAACTGTCAAAATCTTCAAAAAAAAAAAATATCGTCGAAAAATTGTCATTAAATTTTCAAAATTTTTCAAATAAATTTTAAAATTGTCAAAAAATATTTTCTAAATATATTTTTAAAAATTGTCCAATTGTATTTTAAAATTGACCAAATACATTTTAATATTTTCCAAATGTATTTTCAAATTGTCCAAAATATATTTCAAAATATATTTTGGAATTGTCGAAAAAGCTTGATTTTTTTTATTTTGTATGACAGTGATCAAAACGTAAGAAAATATTTAATCATTTTGAAAACTTTTTCTGCGAATAGGCCTATAAATGTCATTTAAATGACATTTTGTTAAAAAATCCCCTATTGTCATTTAAAAACTGTCAAAATCTTCCAAAAAAAATATCGTCAAAAATTTTCAAAATTTTTCAAATAAATTTTAAAATTGTCAAAAAATATTTTCTAAATATATTTTTAAAAATTGTCCAATTGAAGGGCTTATTGTAAAAACTTGATAAGCAACATTTCATTTTATGATGGTTTTTGGCTTAAAACTTTTGAAATAATGTAGAAAATATAACTTTTTCAGAACTTTCATTCTCAAGATACTTGTACGAAGGGTTAAGCAAAACTTCTGACAAAAATCTGTCAATGGAACATCAGTAGAAGGCAAAAAACACCAACAAATAAAATGTTGCTTATCAAGTTTTTGCAGTAAGCCCTTCAATTGTATTTTAAAATTGACCAAATACATTTTAATATTTTCCAAATGTATTTTCAAATTTTCCAAATATATTTTTGAATTCTCCAAATGTGTTTTAAAATTATCCAAATTTAATTTTAAATTGTCCAAATACAATAAAATTTTTCAAATAAATTTTAAAATTGTCAAAAAATATATTGTCTAAATGTATTTTAAAATTGTCCAAATACAATTTAAAATTTTCCAAATATATTTTTAAATTGTTCACATATATTCCAAAGTTCAAAGTTTTCTAAGTATTTCAAAAATTTCCAAATGTATTTTAAAATTGTCGAAATGAAATTTTAAAGTGTCTAAATGTATTTCAAAAATGTCTAAATGTATTTAAATATTCTCCAAATGTAATTTGAAATTGTTTAAATGTATTTCAAAATTGTCCAAATGTATTTGAATTTTTTTTGCAAACGTATTCTCAAATTGTACAAACGTATTTCAAAATTGTGCAAATATATATTTCGTTTTTTGAAGTATATATGTATATAAACAATTGGACAATTTTGAAATACATTTGGATAATTTTGAAATACATTTGGATAATTTTAAAATACATTTACAATTTTGAAATACATTTTGAAAATTTTGAAATACGTGGGATTTGTAATAAGTGGTTTACTCGTAAAACTCAAAACGAATATTATTTTTTCGGAATGAAATCACTTTGAAAAATCAAAGTGAAATTGATTGGAAAATTTTTTTTTGTGTGTATGAACCATACATGGGACTAGAGATGGGCGCGTGAGTGGATTTTGACTCACACTCTCACGCTCACGCAAAAAATAATCGAATCACTCACTAATCACTCACGCAATTTTTTTTTTACTCACACTCACTCACATTCACGTGAGTAATAAAAAACTTACTCACGCTCACGCGTGACTCACGCCAGATTCAATCACGATCACGCGTGAGTCACGCAAAATCTACTCACGCAATAAAATGTTCTTACCAAAAAGAAAAAAAATCCAAAAAATTTTTTTTACAAAAAATTAAAAAAAAATTGGGCAAATCAAAAAATCTAATCACGCTAACTCACGCAAAAAATAAATGACTCACTCACTAATCACTCACTCAGATTTTTTTTCAACTCACACTCACTCACAATCACGTGATTGAAATGAAAATCACTCACACTCACGCGTGATTCACGTGAATCACGCAAATCACGTGGCCAGCGCCCATCTCTACATGGGACTATTTAAATAAATGGACTAATTAATTGACGATTTCATTGGCATTATATTAAAACGAATGCCAATGAAATTTTTAGCATTGGCATTGTTTCAATCAATGCCCGTTAAGGAATTAGTAATGCTACCAATTCCTTAACGGTAATGCCAATTATGAAAAATTTTATTGGCATTAATAAATGCCTTAATGAATACAAAGCATTAGCAATATTAAAAGTCGTATTTCCGTCAGCGAGTTGTGAAATTTTTTTTTGTTTAAAACTTAAAATGGCGATATCTCGAAAACTAATCCAAATTTTGAATCTAAAAATTGGCACTCCCGAAAATTTAAAAATTCACATACCTTTACCATTATTTTGCTTATTTTTCCAGGTACTGCAATTTAGGGGCCCAATAGGGTCTTGGGAATTTTAGAAACTGAATAACTAAAAAACTATTGTTCTGAGGGTTTTCTAGTAATGGCAGACGAGTTCTAGAAACCAAGAGCTACAAAAATGCTTTTGGACTTTTTTTTGTGTCACCAATATTTACCATGATATAAGCATTTTTTAATTTTCCGGAATCCCAAATTTTTTGGATTCAAAGTTAGGACTCATTGGGGTCCACACATGTGAAGAGGACCCGCGAAAGTCTGTAGATTCTAAGAACCAAAAATGCCCTCCATTGCTCTATCTGGCTTAGTTTTCGAGATATCGCCATTTTAAGTTTTAAAAAATATATATTTATTGTAAAAAAATGCTTTTTTTATCAATTGTAAATAGTTTTTTTAGGCATTTGTGCCGTTTCATTGGCATTAGTGCAAACAATGCCAATGCCAAAAAAATTTCATTGGCAATAAATGCTAATGCTTTTTTTGGCATTGGCATTAGTTCCAACTAATGCCAATGAAAATTCAATGCCAATTAAAAATTCCCATGTACGGTATGAACAAATTTTAAAAAAATATAATTGTAAAATTTGAAAAAAAAAACATTTAGACAATTTGGAAAATACATTTATGGAATTCATTTGGAAAATTTAAAAATGCATTTGGACGATTTTGAAATACATTTGGAATATTTTAAATTGTATTTGGATAATTTAAATTATATTTGGATAAAATTTAAATAAACAGTTTCGAAATATATTTTCAAATTCGTTTTTCAATTTTCATTTACATTTGGACAGTTTTTTAATATTGAAAACGATTACTTTAGCTCGAGGTTACATATTTGGACAATTTTAAAATACATTGGGAAAATTTTAAAATTTATATGGACGGTTTTAAAATATAGTTTTCAAATATGTTTTTCAATTTTCATTTACATTTAGAATTTTTTTATATACATATTTGTACAATTGAGAAAGATTACTTTAGCTCGAGGTCACATTACTTCATGCCACTAATGATTGTCAGTTTGCTAAATACTCTTGACAAGATCCCGACGAGATCGAAACACGTGTCGAGTAAGTCCTGCAAAATGACCAATCAATCACTTTAAAACAAACTTTTTTAAAGAAGTTCTTGAAAATTGTTTCTTTGACATTGCAATGATTAGTAAAGAAATGTGAACTCGAGCTAGAATAATCTTGCTCAATAGAATTTATAGGTCGAATATTAAATAATTTTTAATAATTTAAAAATTAAAACCCCAGCAAAACTTGCATGACTTCCAGAACTAGTGCTGGAGTACTTCTTTTTTGCTCGACTAGTTCTCTATCTCGTTCTCAGAGTCATGATTTTTGTTTGAAATTGTCACCCTCAGAACTACTTCTAGGGAAGTAGTCTAGGAACAATCACCCCTCCTAAGGAACGGTTCCATCACTACTTCTAGAACCAGTTCTTTATCCCATTCTTTAACCCATGATTTTTCTTTGAAATTGTCACGACAGGAACTACTTCCAAGAAGCTATTGTGGCACTAGTTCTCTATCTCGTTCTCAGAGTCATGATTTTTGTTTGAAATTGTCACCATCAGAACTAGTTCTAGGAAAGTAGTCTAGGAACCCATGTATGGAACGGTTCTTTAAGTCATTCTAGAACCAATTCTTTATCCCATTCTTTAACCCATGATTTTTGTTTGAAATTGTCACCATCAGAACTAGTTCTAGGGAAGCAGTCTAGGAACATTTTGTACATTTTTTTTGCAAAAAAAAAAAAACATTTTTGAATTATTTTTTGTTTTAAATATAACGCAATATCAGCACTTTACTGAACAAAAATTAGTAATATTTTTTGTTTTTTTAGTCCTTAATGCAATTAGAAATTATCTAGAAGGAGAATAAGGGATTTTTGAAAAAAAAAATATTGTAGGGACCAAAAACTATACGATTATATGCTTAGTTGGATTACTCAAATTGCTTACTATTTTTGCTACAATTGGAAAGTTTTGTTTACTTTTTGTAATAACAAATTCCAGCTGTAGTAAATAAAGTAG
The DNA here is from genome assembly GCA_963921195.1 of Pegoplata infirma. Classification (NCBI taxonomy): domain Eukaryota; kingdom Metazoa; phylum Arthropoda; class Insecta; order Diptera; family Anthomyiidae; genus Pegoplata; species Pegoplata infirma. The sequence goes on from OY992539.1 coordinate 54,445,545, forward strand.
TTTATTGCAGATTGTAATAAGGTAATTGAATGGATCTATAAAAACCTATTTGCACTAATGCCCCAATACTAATAATACCAAACAAATTACCCAATACTTATAATATTTTTAGCCCCTCTGTACATATTTCAAAAGGTTTGACTTTTTCCAAATAGAAGATGCAACAGAGAAATGCGTAATCAAATATATATTTTTTTTTCTTTTTTGAAAAAAATTATAAGTTTTTGAAACAGCTTCTAAGATGTTATTTGAGAACCAGTATTTGTTTCATGGAAGTGGTGATGAAGTCATGTACGACTACTTCCAAATCACTAGTTCCCAAACTACCCCAAAAAAGCTCTTTGGAATCAAAATATTACCCTTTTGGATCACTTCTAGAACTAGTTGTGACATCACTAGTTCCAGGATGCTCTTTGAGAACCTATCATGACAAGCTTTGAAGTACTTGTAGAACTAGTTATTTTTGAATGACTCCGAAAAGTTTTGCTGGGACAGAAATTAAAATTTTACAATTTTAAAATCCATTTAAAAAATTTAAAATACATTTGTAAGTTTTTGAAATACAATTCGAATTTAGGACTCAAATTTACCATAGAAATTTTAACAATCCAAACTAATTTCGTTTTTGACGATTAATCGTGAACGTTGGAAGCGCTTGAAAATCTTTGTGGACACCATTTTATTGATAACATCTAATGAAAGAAATGTTTATAATTTTCAACAAATCTTTAATTCACCGTTGTTATAATATAATTTTGTTTTAGAAGTACTATGACATGTCACTATTGAATCACAGGTTGTGTTCATAAGAAACGAGTCCAGTGACTGTCACAAGTGATGTATTCGATATTGAGACATTTTCTCACAAAAGTTACAGGTGTTTGGTTGATTTTAAAATTAAACTGTGTAATTTTGTTTTTAACATTTTTCAATTTTAAATATTCATTGTTCAATTTTAAATTAAAATTGTTTAATTAAAAACTTAAATTTCTTAATTCATAATTCAATTTGGAATAAATGGTGTTTTATATTTACTTTTTTTTTATAATTTAGTAGTATAGTTTTTTAAATGATTTTTTTTTTGATACCAAGAATTAGATAAAATTATTGTTTTTTATCCAAATAATTAGCATATGAATCCAATAAAATATTAATTAATTTTAATGTATTTGATGAAATTTCTCTTTTTGTTAATTAAATAATATTAAGTTTATTTTTTTTAAATAACATTAATCATATTTAGTTTTGATAACTGCGGTCACTTTAACTGATTCATATGCATATTAATATTGCGCATCTTACTTTATAGAAAAATTGCTTTTCTTCAATAAACAATCCCATAATTTTTAATTGTTAATTTTAGTTTTGTTTTGTCTATAAGCCTCGTTTTTTTTTCTTCTAAAAAATATATAAAATATCTATATAATGTATATGTTCTATATATAAAATTAACGTAAATTTTAAAATAATTTCCTTAAATTTTGTTTCTTAAATAAAAATGGTTAAAAAAGTAGTAATTGCGTTGTATTGTTTAATTTTGTAAAAATTAATTTATCTTACATAATTTTTTTTGTATCATTAATTTAAAAAATAAGTTAAAATGTTTTTTTAATCTGGTCTAAAATTTTTAGAGACTAATTTTTCTTTTGTTTTCGACAAAATACACGTAGAGTTGTCAAAACTGGTTTCCGAATTATTAAATTTTAGCTTTACCTATTTTTCCGTTTTTTTTCAATTGTTTTTTTTTTTATAAAAGCCGCGTTTTGAGTTTTTCGAAAAACCGGTAGTGTCGAATTATTCGATTTTTTTGGACGTAATACGTGTCTTAAGTAAATTTTATTCGTTAACTACAAAATAAACAATAAAACCCCTTATTTTTATACCCTAAAGAAATATCGGTCGGGGACCCCATAAAGTATATATGGGGCATTCCATGTCAAATCGTACACTTTGATTTTTTTTTTTTATATTTTCCCAATTTGCTTACAGTTTTTAGTACCCTTTTTAGTACTCCTTCGTGGTAAATTTTCAGATTTTTTTGATGACTCGTTCAAAAGATATCGAATTTTTAAAAATTGGTTGTTTGTTCCTTTACTCAAACTTCTTTTTCTTATAACTTCTTCAATAATGGTCCAAATTTCAATTTTTTTGTCGAAATTTTTGTTTTTTTTACGTACTTTAAAAAAAAAATAAAAAAAATTCTTAAAAGCGCTCTAGTATGCGATTTTTAAGTTTTAAAATTTAAATCTCATTTTTGAAAATGTTTGTACTTTTCGATTTTTTTGATTTTTTTTTTGTGTAAAACTTCTATCGATTCTACAACTTTTTTGCCCAGAGGATCGTGGGATAACGATTATTACTATTTTTTAAAATTTTTTAAAAAAAATTATTGTAATTTTCCAATCTTAAAATCATTTCTACTGCTCCAATGGTGCGTCATATAGGGGTCATTTATAAGACCAACCCCCCTTAACATTTCTTTGGAACAAACTAATACCCTATCTCCAATTTCTAAGGGGGCTCCCACACAGAACGACATTTTTTTAAATTTGCTCCAACCGCTCTAACTGCCCTAATAGTGCCCTTAGAGCAACAAAATGTATGACCGACCCACAATATTTTTTTAGTCCAAACATTTTCTATGAACACACCTACCCTCTATCTCTAATTGTTAAAGCGGTCCCCATACAATTTATTTTATTTTTTGTAAATTTGTTTTAATTAATCAGCTTCTACTGGCCCAATGGTGCGTCCGAGAGGGGTCATTAGTGAGACCGACCCCCATTTATTTTTACCCTTCAACATTTTTGTAAAACATACCAGAGCCCTATCTCCACTTGCTAAGTAGGCTCCCATACAAATAGCCCCCCCCCCCCCAAAAAAAAACGCCTCTGATTTTTTTTTGTATATTTTAACATGTTGGAGGGTATCAAAGATTCGGCAAATCCGAATTTAACACTCGCTTGTTATCAATCGATTATCATTTCCAAAAATGATATAAAGGAAATTTTACAAGCTTTAATTTAAGCTTGATAGCGTCCAGATTTAGCAAATATTAAGTAAGATACGAGGGCAGCATTGAAAAATTAAATTATTTGCAGACGTTTTTTTAGAAAATTTTTAAAAAATACTTCTAACAAGGGAAGTCTCCCTAGTGTCACCCGCGGATCTTTATGGAATTGGTTTTATTTTGTAGAGCAGAAAAAATAAAGGGACACGTATTTTTTTTAGCGGTTCAAATTCATATTTAGGGGGTAAAAAGGAGGGGGGAAGACAAGGTTGGAAAATATTAACTTCTTTGGCCCGTTGTTAGCACCACGAGATAGGTATTTTTAATACCTTTAATCTGATACCACACATGCCTATATTAATTTTGTTTAAATAGGCGTCAATAGTAAAAAACTGAAAAAGGTCAATTTCCGCCTTACAAATCAGGGGGTCGATTTGTATGGGGGGAAAAATGAGTTTGGGCCGCTAAAAAAAAAAATACGTGTCGAATTAATTTTCGTTCTTAACAACATATCCAAATTTCATGAAGATCGGAGGAGACACCAGGGAGACTTCCCTTGTAAGTCGATTTTTATCAAGTTCAAAAATTAAAAATTTAAAAAATAGTACAATGGTTAAAATTCAGTTATCAACTTAATATCAAAATTTTTTGAATGCAGTAAAAAAATATGCAGTTTTTGACCTCCAATTCTTTTGACCACCAATTGTAAACAAAGAAAAGATTTCATTGTTTATAAATTTAAATACACCTAACAATAAGTGTATAGTTATGAGATATGAAAATAATAAAAAGTTTTCTTTGTTTACAAAAAATTGGTGGTTAAAAGAATTGGAGGTCAAAAAGAGCATATTTTTTTACTGCATTCAAAAAATTTTGATATTTGTTTGGGTCTTTGGAAAAATGAGTTGATAACTGAATTTAAACTATTTGAACTTGAAAAAAATCAACTTAGAAAATCAAAAAACTTAGAAATATTTTTTAAACATTTCCAGCGCGACCCTCGTTTCTTATTTAATATTTGCTCAATCTAAACGCTATCAAGCTTAAATTAAAGCTTAAAATATTTACTTTATAGTTTTTTTTAAATGAAAGATGATTGATTATAAAAAGGGGTTTTATTGTCAACTTTAGCTGTGTTTTGCAATCATTTGGATTAGGATTTACCATACAATATGTGGACTTAATAAATATTATTATTATTAAAGATTAGCACACATTTGACTCTCCCTGTTGTGGAATGTATTTTATACAGAGATTTTGTAATATTCTTATAGCATACTTTAAGGGCGCACAATAAATATCCCCATCAAATCATCCAGGAAGTAAAGCTCTTTTGTTTAAAACTTTCATTATTTGAACTTTTTAGCATTTTTAAAGCACACTTTTGGGGTAATATTAGAAAATGTACTTAATAAGTACATATAATTGAAAAACACAACATTTGTCTTTAACGAATTACATCTACTTTAGACCTGTACAATTTCTTTTGACGCTCTCTGTAGATATTTTTTAGAGAATTTTTTAAAAATATATTTTTAAAAAAATTTCTAAAAAATATTTTTAAATTCTTAGTGTATGAACTTGGAAAAAATCGACTTATAAATATATTTATAAGTCGATTTTTTTTTGATGTAATTTTTACATGAAAATTTATAAAAAAAATTGGTGGTCAAAAGAGAGTCACAAAATGCGGATTTCTTCTACTTTATTTAAAAAAAAAAATAATTTTCTGTTTGTGTTGTTGGCAAAACTAGCTGATAACTGAATAAAAATTATTGAATAAGTTTTTAAAGTTTTAATTTTCCAGCGCGACCCTCGTATCACATTTAATATTTGCTCAATATAGACGCTATCGAGCTTAAATAAAAGCTTGGAAAATTTCCTATTTATATAACATTTTTATTCAATAATATTCGATTAATAACATTCAGATTATTATTTTTTTTTTTATGAGAGACTTACATTTTTCAAAATTCGGATTTGAAGTTTTAAAGTTTTTATACGTTTTTTTATATTTTTAGCATTTTTTCGATAATACCGGTACGTACCGGTATTGACGTTTCGGTATCGGTAATACCGTAACCGATTCAACTCAAATACCATAACCGATACCGATACCGAAATAATTAAAAAAACGATACCAGTACCGATATCGATACCGTTATTCGTTTCGATTGCCAACCTTGGTTAAAACTGATACATGTCATCTAAAGAAATATGCTTGCTCCCTGCAAAGCATTTGTATAACAAAGAAAATAAGAAGTTTTTAAATAAAATCCGTCAAAAATTGTAGAAGTTACCTGCATTTAAACAAAAATGAATACATTTAGTTTAATACAAAAACTGTTGTATTTGTTTATTTCGGGTGAGCCGAATGTAACATATACAATTTTTTTGGATTAATGAATTTTTGTTGAAATGCATGTAACAATTTTTGACGGATTTAAAAAAAATTGACTTGAACATACAGAAATTAAATATAAAAAAAATTTAGTCAAATTTACAAAGAAATCAGGTAGGTTCACTTTGCGTAAATTACTGGAAACCCAACGATAAAATTCAAAAAATGGCAAAACCGAATTCAAAAGGTAAAAAAGCCTAAGAATTTGTGGGCCTGTTATTATATTTAAAAAAAAATAGTTTTATATTTTTTATTCGAGAAACCCGTTTGGAATTATCTACTGGTAGCACTAGTTTTTTCTTTAAAAAATTAATTTAATGTTTGAAACCTTTTCTACCACTCGAATAATTATTTTAATTTTTATTTCCAAAATTTTTTTAATTAGTTTTTTATTTCTTAAAATTTATTGTTATTTAACACAAAATTATGTTTACAAAACAAAATTTTATAAATATTGAATGAAAACTTGAACGAATTAAAAATAATACTTGCTCAATAAAATATACTAATAATGATTTCGTTTTTAGTATTTCGAGTGAGTTGAAAATTTAATTTATTTAAATATATTTTAAAACAAAAAAAAAGAGTACATATAAACTAAATAACAAATTATTCATATATGTATGAAGCTAAATACATAAATGCATAAATACATTAAAAACAAAAAAAATATAAGAAATAATATATATATTTTACTTAGGTTAGTTGATCTCTAAATAATACCATGATAATTAAAATTATAAAAAAAATAAAATAAAAAATAGTGTTTTTATTTCAAATTTTGTTTAATGTTTAGAAACCATGACATTGTCCCATTGTGCAGAGGCAGGTTGGCTCAAAATATACACAGAAAAAATTAAAAAAATATTTGAGTAAATTTTTAATACTATTGAGTAAAAAATTACTCAATTTTGCACCAGTAAACGATTTAATAGTATTGATTAAATTTTTAATAAAAATTTGTTAATGCTTGACAAAAAAATTGAGTAAATTTTTATATGACACAATTAAAACTTTACTCAAAATTTATCTATTTATTTTTTTAAAAAGTTTAAAAAAGCTTTACATTTTTTTACAAAAAACTTTTTTTTTCAAACTTTACCAAATTTATTTATGTCTCAAAAACATAGGAAAATTTTAGCGTCCAACCTGAATCAAATTACGTCGCGTAAGGCGTAACGCCAAATAATTTTTCGTTTCTAATATTTAAATGTGAGTTACCTAAATCAAACGGACGTAAAAATTTCAAATTTGATGTATTTGTTTTTGTTTTTTTTTACGTCTTGTGCTACGCATTTGATTCTGGTTCGACCCTTATAAAGACGATTACAAACTTTCATATACATATACAAAAAACTATAAACTAATCGAGAACTCAAAAAAATTATGAGACTTTAAAAAAACTATTAAATTTTTATTAAATTATTTACTTATATTGTTTTTAAAATTTTTAAGTAAATTTTTAATTGCGTCAATAAAAAAATTACTCAATTTTTGTTTTTAAATTTAAACAAGTGATTACTCAAATTTGTTTCCTCCATATTTTTTTCTGTGTATAATTTTGAGATTATCGTATTGGAATTCGACCAACAGGGTAAGAATATATGGGGAAATCCATTTCAAATCGGACACTTTGAAATTTTTTTTTTAGATTTTCCCAATTTGTTTACAGTTTTTAGTACCCTTCGAAAACTCCTTCGTGGTAAATTTTCTGATTTTTTTTGATGACCCGTTCAAAAGATATTGAATTTTTAAAAATTGGTAGTTTGTTCCTTTACTCAAACTTCTTTTACTCATAAATTCTTCAATAATGGTCCAAAGTTCAAATTTTTTTTTCAAAATTTTTGTTTTTTTTCGTACTTTTAAAAAAAAATCCCAAAAAAAATCTTAAAAGCGCTGCAGTATGCGATTTTTAAGTTTTAAAATTTAAATCTCATTTTTGACAACGTTTGTACTCTTAAATTTTTTTGAATTTTTTTTGTGTGAAACTTCTATCGATTCTACAAATTTTTTGCCCAAGAGGGTCGTGGAATCACGATTATTACTATTTTTTAAAATTTTTTTAAAAAAATTTATTGTAATTTTCCAATCTTAAAATCATATCTACTGCTCCAATGGTGCGTCTTAGAGGGGTCATTTATAAGACCAACCCCCATTACGTCTTAACATTTCTTCGGAACACACTAATACCCTATCTCCAATTTCTAAGGGGGCTCCCACGCAAAACGACATATTTTAAAATTTGCTCCAACCGCTCTAATTGCCCTAATAGCGCCCTTAGAGCAACAAAATGTATGACCGACCGACAATATTTTTTTAGTTCAAACATTTTCTCTGAACACACCTACCCTCTATCTTTAACTGTTAAGGCGGTCCCCATACAATTTTTTTTTATTTTTTTGTAAATTTGTTTTATTTAATCAGCTTCTACCGGTCCAATGGTGCGTCCGAGAGGGGTCATTAGTGAGACAGATCCCCATTTATTTTTACCCTACAACATTTTTTTAAAACATACCTACGGCCTATCTCCACTCCCTAAGTAGGCTCCCATACAAATAATAGTTGGAGCAAATTTTATAAAAATGTAATTTTGAATGGAAGCCAACTTAGGGAGTGGAGATAGGGCGTAGTTACATATGTTTTAAAAAAATGTTGTAGGGTAAAAATAAATGGGGGTCGGTCTCACTAATGACCCCTCTCGGACGCACCATTGGACCGGTAGAAGCTGATTAAATAAAACAAATTTACAAAAAATAAAAAAAATTGTATGGGGACCGCCTTAACAGTTAAAGATAGAGGGTAGATGTGTTCAGAGAAAATGTTTGGACAAAAAAAATATTGTGGGCCGCTCATACATTTTGTTGCTCTAAGGGCACTATTAGGGCAGTAAAAGCGGTTGGAGCAAATTTTAAAAAATGTCGTTTTGTGTGGGAGCCCCCTTAGATATTGGAGATAGGGTATTAGTTTGTTCCAATGAAATGTTAAGACGGAAAAATTAATGGGGGTCGGTCTTCTAAATTACCCCTCTATGACGCACCATTGGAGCAGTAGAAATGATTTTAAGTTTGGAAATTACAATAAATTTTTTTCAAAAAATTTAAAAAAATAGTAATAATCGTTATCCCACACTCAAAATAATTCTACAGTAAAAGGTTTAGTAGGTGATATTGTACCAAAATCTACTAATTAGTTACTAATTTTAGTATATTCAAAGTACTAAAATTAGTAATTTTTACTGGTTTTGAATAATATTAGTAAAAAATTTTAGTATTGGTTACCAATTCCTGCACTAGGTCCTTTTGGACTAAATTTAGTTAAATTTTTAGTATTGAATACCCACGTTTTTTTTGGGTGCACGATCCTCCTGGGCAAAAAATTTGTAGAATCGATAGAAGTTTTACACAAAAAAATTTAAAAAAAATCGAAGATTACAAACATTTTCAAAAATGAGATTTAAATTTTAAAACTTAAAAATCGCATACTAGAGCGCTTTTAAGAATTTTTTGGGATTTTTTTTTTAAAGTAGGTAAAAATACAAAAATTTTGCCGAAAAAAAAATTAAAATTTGGACCTTATATTTATATTTATTTTAGCTAATAAGGCCTAAAGTTCTTTATGTAATTAAAAATGTATTTAATCCATATTTTCCCAATGTTTCGTGGACCATTATTGAAGAAGGAGTTTTCGAAGGGTACTAAAAACTGTAAACAAATTGGGAAAATCTAAAAAAAAAATTTCAAAGTCTCCGATTTGACATGGAATGCCCCATATACATTATTCGCCCGCTCACTTTTTTGGGCTTTTCCCAATTTGTTTACAGTTTTTAGTACCCTTCGAAATCTCCTTCGTGGTAAATTTTCAGATTTTTTTGATGACCCGTTCAAAAGATATCGAATTTTTAAAAATTGGTAATGAAATATGAACAAAAACTATAAAGTTGTATTAATTTAAGCAAGAGTAAGTAATGTCACATGTGGGCACATTTTGCACACGACACATTTCAGATGTGTCTAGCTTATTTAAGAAGTTATTCGCAATTTGAAAATCTAGCAAAGAAAAAAATTATCTGGGATCTCTAAAGGGGTTATGGAGGGGTAATAGTGTAAAAAATTGCATCCATTTGGCTTTACCTCGCTTAGAATTTGAGACATAACCAAAAATATCAAATTAACGTTCTTTTGTTTGTATGTTGCTTATTTAAGAAGTTATTCGCAATTTAAAAATCTAGCAAAGAAAATTTTTTTAATCGCTAAAGGCAATGTTGCAGTCGTCTTTTTCGATTTTTGCTCTTTACGATTTAATAAAAAAATAAATATAAAAAAATCACACTTACCTGGCACAAATCTTCCCCAACTCTCTGTTACACAAGCCACAACAAATGGTGTTGCATACATGTAAATAAATATGACCATCAATATCGCCTTGCCATGTGTCATTTTACCCTCCAATGGACGTGTAATGACATTATAACGATCATAAGCTATAAAAGCATTTGTGGTAGAAGCTCCAATGCCAGTATACGAACCCACAATTCCAAATACCTGACAGCCCCAATTGCCAAGAGCAAAACCACGCTTAAAGCTATTATAAATGAATATTGGAGTTTTGGCCATCATAAAGAAATCACAGAGAGCTAAATTTATAACCAAAATATTGGAAGGTGTACGTAAAGATTTGGCACTGTTTAACATAAAGGATTTAGAATTGGAAAGGATTAGAATTTTTTAAAAGGGCAATATGAGTTTAAGTACTTACGCTGTAAACACCCATATAACTAAACCATTACCGGTCAATGATAAAATCGTAAAGAAAATATATAACATGGCTAAAAGATAATGCATAGATTCGGGTGGTTCTTGATATTGCAACCAATGTTCTGGTATATGACGTATTTCCTCTGGTGGTACATCCCAGCCCAATAATCTTCCCTCGGCTGATAGTCTGAAAAAAATAGAAAGGACAAAAAGAATAAACATTGGCAAATACCCAGCAAAAACATGGTAATCAGTTGTGAAAAGTAATCATTACCAAGTACATTATTTGTAATGAGTACTCATTACCATTAACAGTATTTTAAGCCTAAAAGTAACTACTTTTGAATAAATGTTGTTAAAATACTTTAAGGCTGGATTACTCAATGCTTTGTTATAAAATAACTCTGTTAAATTAAACTTTTTCATGCAAACTTTGACATAAGGCTCCGTTAAATCGGCAGTCAGCAGCTAACTTTTCATTGGCTGCTGATTGACATGTGTAAACATAATTGAACACCGAATGGTATTTAAACAAGTACGAACATATTTCCTGACAAAAAAAAAAAAGTCGCGGATTTTTTTTTTCAACAACATTTTTTTTTCGCGGAAATTTTTTTTCAAAAAAAACTTTTTTTTTTCAAAAGCAATTTCCTTTTTAATAAAGTTTTTTGCAATAAGCTTTTTGAAATTGTGGACGGTATCAATACTTTCGGTAAGGCCGAATTTAACTTTTTTACTTGTTTTTATACCCTACACCACACTGTGGTACAGGGTATAATGAGTTTGTGCTGATGTTTGTAACTACCCGAAATATTGGTCCTAGACCCACTTTTAAGTATACCGATTGACTTAGAATCACTTTTTGAGTCGATTTAACGATGTCCTTCCGTCCGTCTGTCCATGTAGACGATGTAGACACGATACAGGTCGCAATTTTTAATCAATTGACTTGAAATTTGAAACTTAAGCCTTTTTTGGCCCAAGGACGAAGCCTATTGAAATTGGAAAAAATCAGTTCATATTTAGACCTAGCCCCCATACAAAGGTCCTCTTTAGTTTTGGCTCAAATGTTTCTAATTACCGCATTTTAATAGGTATCTTTTCGAAATTTGGCAGGTAATCATGTTTCATCCACACAAATCACCATTCCGAATTTTAAAGAAATCGGACCAGTTATTCTGGTCCATACAAACCACCTTCCCGATTTTCACATAAATCTCTAAAATTTCATGAAAATCGAAAATATTTAATTAAAATTCTGTTTGTGTATGTTAAACGCATACTTTAATAACCTTATCAAATCTGATTATCATCGGACCATTTTTGGACTTAGGTCCCATGTGAAAATTTCGCCCGATATTCAGTTGAAGCGGTTTATTGTCAACAAAAAGAAGCCTATTCCACTCAAATTTTATTTGTGAGTGCTTTTTACACTTATTAAAGATTTGACAAAATATAGATCTAATCAGTCCATGTTTAAACTTGGGACCCATTTTCCGGGAAACTCTGGTGCAGGGTATTATATGGTCGGTCTTGACCGACTATGATTTTCTTACTTGTTTTTTATTAATTTTGGCATGCTGAATTCGAATATCAAAAAATTACTAAAATCAGTCGTGCGGTTTTCAAGACATCGCAATTAGAAAATTGTCCAAAAAAATTTAAAAAATGGTGACTTTTTCTTAAGTTCAAGAAATTTTTTACAAAAATTTAAAAATTTTTTACAAAAATTTAAAAATTTTTTTTGATTGACTTTTTTATAGAGCTTGAGACACACTTTAGTTTAAATTTAATTTGGGCCAAATCAGACAATCTTAACCAATGGCGCACTTCGATTAAATTTTAGAGTTTTTGGTGAAAATTTTCTTAAAAATCAAAACTGATCGAAGGGCGCCACCTGTAAAAATGATCGGATTTGGATCAAATTAATTTTAAATGAAAGTTTGTTTCAAGCTTTTTAAAGGGGTCAAGGAAAAGTTTTTCGAGTTTTTTTTTTAATTTCTTTTCCTAAATTTATCGAAATTTAAAAATTGTCCAAACAAATTTCCAAAAATTGCAATTTTTTCCAACGTTCAAGAAATTTAAAAAAAATCTCAATTTTTTTTTCCATAGATTACACAGTCCGACAGCCAATATTAAACAAGAACCAGATGATATATGTCTGAAAGTAGAGATCAAATAAACTAAAACTGTGTTGACAGTTTTTCATTTCGTGATCCTGTTTTTTTAAAAGGACTTCAAAGTTTTAAAGGATACATTTTGTAAAATATTTGTACTTGTCCTAGCATGACTCCGGTGATGGCAAATGAAAAAGGAGGACCTCCCCTAAGTTTCCCATTTTTTTTATTTTAAAAGGGTGTGAATAAAGTAATTTGAAAACTATCAAAATATTTTGTTGAAAATTTTGAATGATATTGAAGGATACATTTCTGAAAGGACGTAGCTTATATCCTTTTTCCTGATTTGTTAAAATAATAAAATAGGAAAATTAGGGGAGGTCCTCCTCTTTCATTTGCTATCATTAGAGGCATTCTAGGACAAGAACAAATATTAAAAAAATATTATGAAATTTAATACTCTAAAACTTTGAAGTCCTTTAAAAAGGAAACAGGATCACGCAAAAAACTGTAAATGCAGTTTTAATACATTTAGTCTCAAGTTTCAAACGTATTATCCAGTTCGTATTTAACGACTTTTTTTATTTTTGTCGGACGGTGCTATTTTATAGAGCTTGAGACAAACTTTTTTTAAACTTAATTTGGGCCAAATCAGACCATTTTATTGAAGGGCACCACGGGTTAAAATTATCGGATTTGGCTCAAATTTATTTTATATGTAAGTTTGTCTCAAGCTTTATGAAAGGGTGAAGGAACATTCTTTTTGAGATTTCTTTTTTTTAATTTCTTGACTTCTCCGGAAATCGATTTTTAAAAGTGTTGCCTAAAAGTTTTACAAAATGTTTAGTTACATAAACAGTTGTTTTTGCTAATTTTATTAAACGAAAATTTTCGCCAATTTTTAAAACGATTGAACAATTTTACTGGATTTGGATTGGACTAACAATAAGATTTTCAAATTTGTTCAGCCCCTTTTTGTAGGCGGGGTCATAAAAAGTTATGATAAAGTGTAGTTGACTCCAAAATAACTACATTTCTTGGTTGTTTCCATAAAAAAATTAGATATAGCCAAAAAAATTTATTTTTTCAAAATTATTTTTCTTGTACACACCTTGCTTGTGGTCGTAATACAGTCGATACATTTCTGTAAGGATTTTCAGGACTGTATGTAAAATTATCCATAATTTTAACCACTCAACACCACTTAACGCGCACTCCCGATTATAATTTATTTAAGATTTTTATTATTTTTGTATTAAGTGAAAGTAAAACGTTTTATTACATTTACCGGCCATTTGAGACAAATTAATTTGTACACAAGCGAAATGCTTTTATACTTGATTTTTTGGGTTGAGATTTTATGGGCTGCAGGTATTTAGAAAGAGATTAACCATCAAATGGTTAACATTGGATTGAATAGTGGATTAAAAAAAAAGAAAACAAATGCTTTGATTTTCAATATCAAATACGCATGCAGTTTTCTTTTTGTTTTTTGCATTTTTTAATGGTTTTATTTTTTTTTGAAATGTTTCCATAAATGTTCTTGGACTTATTTATAATAGGGGTTTTTTATACTTTACGATTTTTGAAAAGGGGTTTTGAAATTTTTAGCAGAGGGTAAGTAAATTCAGTATTGAGTTTTTAGGGTGATTCATATACCCTTGACCACCCTTAAACACTATTTCCCAGTATTGGGGGATAACAATTGTCAAATTTAAATAATTTTTTAAACCCGGAAAATCGTATCCCCAATACTGGGAAGTAAATCAAGCTTTAAGCTTGATTTACACGTTAACTACCCTTGACCACCCCCAGTATTGGGGGATAGCAATTGTCAAATTCAAATAATTTTTCATACAAAATTATTTAAACCCGGCAAATCGTATCAGTAATACTGGGAAATAGGAGATAAGGGTGGTCAAGGGTAGTTAACGTGTAAACTGCCCTTTACTTTAACAAAAAAGAGATTGTGCCAATTTTTCAGGCTTCTTTCTGCACACAAAAAAAACCTTGCCAAATTACTAGAAAAAGTCTCGTAATCCCGTTTTACTAATATGTGACAGTTTTCCTTGTTTTTAACAAAAAATTTTCGATCGAAATTAAGTCCATGAAGTTAAATTCAAAAGTTAAATTCAATTTTACGGAACAACGGGAAGTTAAATTCAAAAGTTAAATTCAATATGACGTAACAGAGGAAGATAAATTCAATTTTGAAATTCAATTAAAGAATTGGTTTTATTTCAAATAAAACCTGTTGGCGATAATTCTAAAAGGTAAAATAATGGTTTTAAATTTTGAATTTAAATATTGCGAACATTTGTCCAAATTTATAAAATTGGATTTAAGAAAAATTGTTCAACGTTGTATAAAACATTTGCTGAAGGATTTTGGCCAATGTAACCAAACTAACAAAGTTCAAGACTATTGCGATATATCCAATTAAAGCTTTTTTTATGGTCTATCCAAATCTGGTAGTCGTTTTTCTGAATTGTATTTACTAAGGATTTTAAATTTTTTTTTGAAAAATATTCCTTTTTCGGGTTTATGTATGTGGAAAAATTTTCCTTTTTCGGGTTCATGTGAGTGAAAAATTGCTGAAGGATTTTTGCCAATGTAGCCAAACTAAAAAAGTTCAAGACTACTGCGATATGTCAAATTAAAGATCTTTTTATGCTTTTTCCAAATACGGAAGCCGTTTTTCTGAATTGTATTTACTAAGGATTTTAAAAAATTTTTTAAAAATATTTATTTTTCGGGTTCATGTGAGTGAAAAATTGCTGAAAGATTTTGGCCAATGTAGCCAAACTAAAAAAGTTCAAGACTATTGCGATATATCAAATTAAAGCTTTTTTATGCTCTATGCAAATATGAAAGCCGTTTCTCTGAATTGTATTTACTAAGGATTCTAAAATTTTTTTGAAAAATATTTATTTTTCGGGTTCATGTGTGTGAAAAATTGCTGAAGGATTTTGGCCAATGTAGCCAAACTAAAAAAGTTCAAAGCTATTGCGATATACCTAACCTGACCAACCATCCCGCTTTTGGCGGGATTATCCCGCTTTTTGATGTCACATCCCGCCTTGAATTTCTATCCCGCTTTTTAAACAAAAGTCCCGCTTCATCCCGCTTTATCCCGCTTTTTGACTTTTTGAATAGCAAATTACAATTTAAAATTGTTTAAAAAATATTTTGAGCATGAAGTAATTTTAAGCGATTTATTTCGATTTTTGAGCATATAAATATGGTAACATTTAGAATTTCTTACCGCGCTTTAAAAATTACTCCTAAAATTGTGTTGAAGCTCGACAAAATTTCCAACAACTTTTTAAACGTTTATTTTAATTTGAAAGTTAAAAAAAAAGTATAGTTCAGAAACAAATTTTTAATATTTTTTTTCGAGACGTGTTCAATAGGGTTGTCCTTATTTTAAAAATTTTTAAATGACCTGAAATAAGTACCTAGTAAAATTTTGAGCCGAATCGGTTAAATTTTTGACCCCGCGAAAATCAGTCAAAGTTTAGAGTTTTGGGCAAAAATTCTCTAAATTTAAGAAAAAAAAGTTTGATTAAACATTTTATGAATATGCTCAAAACAAAATAATAAAACAATTTTTGTTTAACGTTGCCCAAACATAATCAGATAAGAAATATATAATTTTCGAAATATCGGTAACCCATTTTAATTTGGTACAAAAAAAAATAATTTTAAATTTGGAACATTTTTTAAATCTGCAAAATGTATTTTTTTTTTAATTTTCTCAAACAAAAATGCCAGGTATTTCAGCTCGTTTAACAAATCGGGTTTAAGGAGCAGCAAAAATCCAAAATTTTCAAAAAAAAAAAATCTACCCTGTTTGAAAACATTGACTCGGAATATATTTTTTTTAATACATGATAATTTATGTAATTTTTTTTGAGTGTACAATTTTTTTGAAGGGACAAAAATATTTTGAAAACTATTTTTGTGGTCTTTAGAAGCGTGTTCAACGTTTTATTTAACACGTGAATTGGAGGCGAAACCAATCCAAAAATCACGGTTTTCCACATAACTTCTGAACCACTCGGCCGATTTCACTGAACTTCAATATCAACCTGACCGTACACAGACATCCAGAGAGACGGACGGACATCACAATTTCAAATTTAAATCGATTGATAATCATGAATTTTTATACTTTTTCGAACGGTTACAAACTTACTATCACTAAGTGAAGGATATAAAAAGTCCCGCTTTTTAGATCAAAATCCCGCTTTTTCAACCTTTCCATCCCGCTTTTCAGACAAAAACAGTTGGTCAGGTTAGATATACCCAATTAAAGCTTTTTTATGCTCTATGCAAATACGGAAGCCGTTTTTCTAAATTGTATTTACTAAGGCTTTTAAAAATTTTTTGAAAAATATGTATTTTTCGGGTTCATGTGAGTGAAAAATTGCTGAAGGATTTTGGCCAATGCAGCCAAACTAAAAAAGTTCAAGACTATTGCGATATGTCAAATTAAAGATCTTTTTATGCTTTATCCAAACACGGAAGCCGTTTTTCTGAATTGTATTTACTAAGGCTTTTAAAAATTTTTTGAAAAATATGTATTTTTCGGGTTCATGTGAGTCAAAAATTGCTGAAGGATTTTTGCCAATGTAGCCAAACTAAAAAAGTTCAAGACTATTGCGATATGTCAAATTAAAGATCTTTTTATGCTTTTTTCCAAATACGGAAGCCGTTTTTCTGAATTGTATTTACTAAGGATTTTAAAAAATTTTTGAAAAATATTTATTTTTCGGGTTCATGTGTGTGAAAAATTGCTGAAGGATTTTGGCCAATGTAGCCAAACTAAAAAAGTTCAAAACTATTGCGATAAATCAGATTAACGCTTTTTTTATGCTCTATACAAATATGAAAGCCCTTTCTCTGAATTGTATTTACTAAGGATTTTAAAATTTTTTTGAAAAAAATTTATTTTTCGAGTTCATGTGTGTGAAAAATTGCTGAAGGATTTTGGCCAATGTAGCCAAACTAAAAAAGCTCAAAACTATTGCGATATATCCAATTAAAGCTTTTTTTATGCTCTATGCAAATATGAAAGCCGTTTCTCTGAATTGTATTTACTGAGGATTTTAAAATTTTTTTGAAAAATATTACTTTTTCGAGTTTATGTGTGTGGAAAATATTACTTTTTCGAGTTTATGTGTGTGGAAAATTGCTAAAGGATTTTTGCCAATGTAGCCAAACTAAACAAGTTCAAGACTATTGCGATATGTCAAATTAAAGCTTTTTTATGCTCTATGCAAATACGGAAGCCGTTTTTCTAAATTGTGTTTACTAAGGCTTTTAAAAAATTTTTATGTATACATATGTATGTATTTATATCGGGTTCATGTGTGTGGAAAATTGCTAAAGGTTTTTGCCAATGTAGCCAAACTAAAAAAGTTCAAAACTATTGCGATATATCAAATTAACGCTTTTTTTATGCTCTATGCAAATATGAAAACAGTTTCTCTGAATTGTATTTACTAAGGATTTTAAAATTTTTTTGAAAAATATTTATTTTTCGGGTTCATGTGTTTGAAAAATTGCTGAAGGATTTTGGCCAATGTAGCCAAACTAAAAAAGTTCAAAACTATTGCGATATATCCAATTAAAGCCTTTTTTATGCTCTATGCAAATACGGAAGCCGTTTTTCTAAATTGTATTTACTAAGGCTTTTAAAAAATTTTTGAAAAATATGTATTTTTCGGGTTCATGTGTGTGGAAAATTGCTAAAGAATTTTGGCCAATGTAGCCAAACTAAAAAAGTTCAAGACTATTGCGATATGTCAAATTAAAGATCTTTTGATGCTTTATCCAAACATGGAAGCCGTTTTTCTGAATTGTGTTTACTAAGGCTTTTAAAAAATTTTTGAAAAATATGTATTTTTCGGGTTCATGTGTGTGGAAAATTGCTAAAGGATTTTTGCCAATGTAGCCAAACTAAAAAAGTTCAAAACTATTGCGATATATCAAATTAACGCTTTTTTTATGCTCTATGCAAATATGAAAAAAGTTTCTCTGAATTGTGTTTACTAAGGATTTTAAAATTTTTTTGAAAAATATTTATTTTTCGGGTTCATGTGTTTGAAAAATTGCTGAAGGATTTTGGCCAATGTAGCCAAACTAAAAAAGTTCAAAACTATTGTGATATATCCAATTAAAGCCTTTTTTATGCTCTATGCAAATATGAAAGCCGTTTCTCTGAATTGTATTTACTAAGGCTTTTAAAAAATTTTTGAAAAATATGTATTTTTCGGGTTCATGTGAGTGAAAAATTGCTGAAGGATTTTGGCCAATGTAGCCAAACTAAAAAAGTTCAAGACTATTGCGATATGTCAAATTATAGATCTTTTTATGCTTTATTCAAATACGGAAGCCGTTTTTCTGAATTGTATTTACTAAGGATTTAAAAAAATTTTTGAAAAATATTTATTTTTTGGGTTCATGTGTGTGAAAAATTGCTGAACGATTTTGGCCAATGTAGCCAAACTAAAAAAGTTCAAAACTATCGCGATAAATCAAATTAACGCTTTTTTATGCTCTATGCAAATATGAAAGCCGTTTCTCTGAATTGTATTTACTAAGGATTTTAAAATTTTTTTGAAAAATATTTATTTTTCGGGTTCATGTGTGTGAAAAATTGCTGAAGGATTTTGGCCAATGTAGCCAAACTAAACAAGTTCAAGACTATTGCGATATACATTTGCGATACAATTCAGAGAAACGGCTTTCATATTTGCATAGAGCATAAAAAAGGCTTTAATTGGATATATCGCAATAGTTTTGAACTTTTTTAGTTTGGCTACATTGGCCAAAATCCTTCAGCAATTTTTCAAACACATGAACCCGAAAAATAAATATTTTTCCAAAATTTTTTAAAAGCCTTAGTAAATACAATTTAGAAAAACGGCTTCCGTGTTTGGATAAAGCAAAAAAAGATCGTTAATTTGACATATCGCAATAGTCTTGAAATTTTTTAGTTTGGCTACATTGGCCAAAATCCTTCAGCAATTTTTCACACACATGAACCCGAAAAATAAATATTTTTCAAAAATTTTTTAAAAGCCTTAGTAAATTCAATTTAGAAAAACGGCTTTCATGTTTGGATAAAGCATAAAAAGATCTTTAATTTGACATATCGCAATAGTCTTGAACTTTTTTAGTTTGGCTACATTGGCCAAAATCCTTTAGCAATTTTTCACTCACATGAACCCGAAAAAACACATATTTTTCAAAAATTTTTTAAAAGCCTTAGTAAATACAATTTAGAAAAACGGCTTCCGTATTTGCATAGAGCATAAAAAATCTTTAATTTGACATATCGCAATAGTCTTGAACTTGTTTAGTTTGGCTACATTGGCAAAAATCCTTTAGCAATTTTCCACACACATAAACTCGAAAAAGTAATATTTTTCAAAAAAATTTTAAAATCCTCAGTAAATACAATTCAGAGAAAGGGCTTTCATATTTGTATAAAGCATAAAAAAAACGTTAATCTGATTTATCGCAATAGTTTTGAACTTTTTTAATTTGGCTACATTGGCCAAAATCCTTCAGCAATTTTTCACACACATGAACCCGAAAAATAAATATTTTTCAAAAATTTTTTAAAATCCTTAGTAAATACAATTCAGAAAAACGGCTTCCGTATTTGGAAAAAGCATAAAAAGATCTTTAATTTGACATATCGCAGTAGTCTTGAACTTTTTTAGTTTGGCTACATTGGCAAAAATCCTTCAGCAATTTTTCACTCACATGAACCCGAAAAAGGAACATTTTTAAAAAAAAATTTAAAATCCTTAGTAAATACAGTTGAGAAAAATGGCTTCCAGACTTAGATAGAGCATAGAAAAGGCTTTAATTTGATATATCGTAATAGTCTTGAGCTTTTTTAGTTTGGCTACATTGGCAATAATCTTTCAGCACTTTTCCACATACATAAACCCGAAAAAGAAATATTTTTCAAAAAAAATTTTAAAATCCTTAGTAAATACAATTCAGAAAAACGACTACCAGATTTGGATAGACCATAAAAAAAGCTTTAATTGGATATATCGCAATAGTCTTGAACTTTGTTAGTTTGGTTACATTGGCCAAAATCCTTCAGCAAATGTTTTATACAACGTTGAACAATTTTTCTTAAATCCAATTTTATAAATTTGGACAAATGTTCGCAATATTTAAATTCAAAATTTAAAACCATTATTTTACCTTTTAGAATTATCGCCAACAGGTTTTATTTGAAATAAAACCAATTCTTTAATTGAATTTCAAAATTGAATTTATCTTCCTCTGTTACGTCATATTGAATTTAACTTTTGAATTTAACTTCCCGTTGTTACGTAAAATTGAATTTAACTTTTGAATTTAACTTCATGGACTTATCGAAATTTACATTTTTTTTGTAATCTTACATTTTTTTGTGTAATTTTACAAATTTCCAAGGGTTTTTTACAAAAAAAAATCTAGTAAATTCACGAGAATTCCTTGTAAGTTTTATTCTGTCAAAAAAGTTGTAAATTTACAATTTTTTTGGTAAAAATCTTCTAAAATTACAAAAAAAAACTCGTAATTTTTACTAGGAATTCTCGTAAAATAGGAGGTAGCAAAAAATCTAGTAAAGTTACGAAACCTCCTTGTAAGTTTTATCACGTCAAAAAAATTGTAAATTTACAAATTTTATTGGTCAAAAACTTGTAAAATTATAAAATTGTTGGTAAAAAGCTTGTAACAAGGAATTCTTGTCAAAAAGGAGGTAGCAAAAATAACAAAAGTAACAAACTTTTCTTGTAATTTTACAAAGTTTTTATACCCTACACCACTCTGTGGTACAGGGTATATTGAGTTTGTGCTGATGTTTGTAACTATCCGAAATATTGGTCGTAGACCCACATTCAAGTATACCGATCGAATCAGTATCACTTTCTGAGACGATTTAGCGATGTCTGTCCATCCCACAGTGGGGAAAAATTAACGTTTTTTGTCCAATTTTGCCTACAAAATTAATTTAATTAATTTCATTGAAATTGGTTCATTATTTTGAAAGATATGGGCTTTTATAAGTGAAAATTCTTTAATTTTTATCTGGTTATAAAAACCAAGGTAACGGAACTGATCGTCTTTAACTTGGTAAAGTCCAGAACCAATCCTTGTTTTTGTAACCAACTAAGAAGACTCACTACCTCCGACCCTCAGGGGCAGGTGGACACCGGGCAATGGTTTTGTAACATCCGTTATGAAACTAGCAAATGTGAGCAACGTTGAACGTCGGACTGGAGACTAAAAGTTGGCAGCCCCAACACCAGCCTACGATGCTGTTGGCCAATCACCTACTCATCTGAAATCCAATGATTACTGAAACCATCACAAATGAAATACAACGGATTCCCCTGGCGACGACTTTAAGCATGAAGAAAAGGACACGATTTGGATCATGGAATGTTCGTACTTTGCTTGATCTAACAAAATTGGATCAGGTTGAGAACGAGATGATGCGATACAACCTTGAATTTTTAGGTTTGTCTGAGACTAGATGGCCAGATAATGGTGAACATAGGACTGCAAGTGGCATGTATTTAATTTTCTCTGGGAAACCTGCTGATCAGCCCAAATCTAGTGGTGTTGGCTTTCTAATGCCAAAAAATGCCCGTAGAGCATTGATTGAATGGCAACCATTTGGTGATAGGATAATAATGGCCCGATTTAGGACCCGCGTGCGCAATCTCACATGCATACAATGTTATGCTCCCACTGATGTTGCTGAAACCGACGTAAAAAACGCCTTCTACGACAATCTTTCGAAGGTTTTAGATAATGTAAGCGATGGCGACATCAAACTTGTTTTTGGAGATTTTAATGCACAAGTCGGGAGCGATAATGTTAGCAGAGAAAAAGTCATGGGTAGGCATGGTATGGGTCGCTTAACTGAGAACGGTGTAATGCTCACAGAGCTTTGCAGCAATCACAACCTTGTTATTGGGGGCACCCTGTTTCCTCATAAGGATATCCATAAAGTTACTTGGGTATCCCCTGATCTCGTTACTGTAAATCAAATTGATCACATTGCAATCAGTCGCATGTGGAGAGGTTCCCTTCTCGAAGTGCGTAGCCGTAGAGGTGCCGACGTAGGAAGCGATCATCATTTGCTAGTTGGAGAAATACGCCTTAAAATAGTAGCTGTTGCAACCAATATCCGAAGCACAAGAAAGGGCAAAATAAACATTCAAAGACTGTCAGATGCACCGACATCAACAGCATTTACAACTGAAGTTCAAACGAGAAGCGCACCACTGATTAATAATGGATGCCACGACCCTGCACAATACTGGTCGCATGCCAGATCTATATTATTAGAAACTGGCCAGAAACATCTTGGGTATGAAAAGAAAAGGCATAAACCATGGATATCGAACCACATCTGGGAACTTATTGAAAGCCGTAAACTCTTAAAAAATGCTCGTGATAATGCAAGGACGAGACAAGTGAAATCGGAGTGGCAGGCAAAATATAATGATTCAAACCGCCAGGTAAAGCGCAGTGCACGGGCAGATAAGAGGAAGTGGGTGGATGATCTTGCTGATAAGGCTAAAAATGCAAGTCAAACAATGAGAACAAGAGATCTGTGTAAGATAACTAAAACCCTCACAGGCCGTAATACTGTCAACACAAAACCTCTAAAAAACTCAGCTAATGAGCTAGTGCACAATAAGGAATACCAGGTCAAAATGTGGGAGGAACATTATAGAGAAATGTTAAGTAGACATTTAACAACTGATGGACCGGATATTTGTAATTGCGCAGACTCTGAACACCGGCCAAATAATAAAATTAATGTTGAACCACCTAATGTTGAAGAGATTATATCTGCAATCAAATCTTTGAAATGCCATAAGGCCCCAGGTCCTGACTTTCTCCCATCTGAACTTCTAAAGGCAGACTGCAACATCACTGCCAATTTACTTAAGCCCCTGATAGAGAACTTTTGGTCTAACAAACATCTCCCCGAAGAACTTAAAGAAGGAATTATAATAAAGATCCCGAAAAAGGGTAATCTGTCAGAACTAAAGAACTGGAGGGGCCTTACACTTTTGAATATGACAAACAAAATTATTGCTTACATCCTCAATAAAAGGCTCTCTACGATCATCGAACCACTGCTGCGTAATGAACAGGCAGGGTTTAGGAAAGGTAAATCCTGTATCGATCAGGTTAGCAGCCTGAGAGTTATAGTAGAGCAATCGGTTGAATGGAGATCCCCATTATATCTACTATTCATTGATTTTGAACGAGCGTTCGACACGTTGCAACAACAGGCTATATGGGGCGCTCTTAAATGCAAAGGAGTTCCAGACACTCTGATAGAACTTATTAAGTGTTTGTATGACGACGCATCTTGCCGTGTTTTACACGAGGGGCTTGTAAGTACCAAATTTCCGGTCGGTAAAGGAGTGAGACAAGGATGTGTGCTCTCCCCGCTTCTTTTTAATATCGTTTTGGATGTTGTAATGACGCAATCAATGAGAGGTGATCGTGGCATAACCTTTGGGTTACAAGGTAGATTGGATGACCTTGACAATGCAGATGACATATGTCTTTTGTCGCATAGCTACAACGACCTTCAGTCCAAACTCAATCTTCTTGTGGAGTGTGCAGCAAAAGCTGGTCTCAATATCAACATTTCCAAAACAAAATCATTGCGTATTAATGCAAACAACAACGAATCTTTAAAAATTCGGAACCATTCCCTTGATAATGTCGATCATTTCTGTTACCTTGGTAGCATAATTACGTCATCTGGTGGTAGTAAAGAAGATATTGCATACAGAATATCAAAATCAAACCAAGCATTTGGTGCTTTAAACAAAGTTTGGAGTTCATCCCGTATTACGCTTCGCACGAAGTTGAAATTATTCAACTCAAATGTAAAGTCGGTATTATTATATGGAAGCGAGACATGGAATATCACGGAAAGAGATTCGAATTCTCTTCAAGTCTTTGTCAACCGATGTTTACGTAGAATATTACATGTCTTCTGGCCAGACACTATATCAAACAACGATCTATGGCAAAAAACGCAACAAAACCCTGTCACAGTTGACATACAAATGCGAAAGATGAATTGGCTGGGTCATACATTCAGAAAGCCACATGATGACGTCACCAGAAAAGCAATTGAATACAACCCTCAAGGCAGCAGGCGAAGAGGCAGACCAGCAAATACATGGCGACGGCAAGTAGAAGCTGAACTACGCACAGCTGGAAAGAGTTGGAGCGAAGCTAAAAGATTGGCAACAGACAGAATTCAATGGAAATCATTTGTAATGGCCCTATGTTCCAACTAGGAATTTTAAAGGGCTAAATATATATATATAAACCAAACAAATGATATATTTGCAAATGTTAACCACATCGTTGATAAGGGGTTAAAATATCCTTAATTTGGTCCATTAAACATATTTGCCCCTTGCCTTTTACATTTTTTAGAGCAAAAATACTAAAAAAATTAAAAATTTCTAAATTTTGGGAAATTACAAAAAGTAAACTTAAACGTTAAAAATCCACCATGACAGACCCATGTGGAATTTTATTACACCGAAAAAATGTCCCAGTTAGATAGTTACGAAATTTCTCAGTTGATTTGAAATAAATTTAAAATAACTGGGTTGGTTACGAACAACTGGGTTTTTAGTTAATAAAAACAATCTATCAGTTACCCTGTAAATAAAATTTAATTTATTTGTTTACAAATTTCAAAAATCAACATCATTTTATAAAAATAGAAAAACCCAATCGGATATTAATTTTGTAATGGTAAGTTTTATTTGATAATTTGTGTCTTCCTTTATTAAAAAAATAATTAATTATATATTTTCAGATGGAGTATAAGGAGAAATATGATAGCAGCCTGCAAAGGAGCTAAGAAGTCGAGAATTTGGTGTCCTGGAAATGTGATATATTTGTTCAAATTGTGTTTTTTTTATGCTTAGTGCAGTGTAGTGTATGTAAATTAAATCTTAAAATAAAATAAAATAAAATAAAAGTGTTCAAAATAAAAATCTTTTCTTTATTAACGAAATTAAAAAAAAAAATTAGTCCCCATTGACAATTTTTATTTTTATACCTGTTATTACCAACTATTTTCAACGATTTCACAAATTTAACTAATATGCTGTTGCCTGTAACTGGAAATTCAGTTAAATTCAAAATTATTTTTAAAATTAGTTACCATCAACCGAGTGAAAACAACTGGGGCTCAGTTAGGTGTATTTCAACTGGGACTTAGTTAAATTTTTAGTAGCCAGTAACTGGGAAATTTTTTGGGTGTAGCTACAAAAAAAAGAAAAACAAAAATCGCTACAGAATTGCGACCTGTAGGCAAAATTGGACAAAAAAGGTCAATTTTTCCCCTTTGGCGTCCGTCCGTCTGACCATCTAAACGTTGTGAGCACGATACAGGTAGCAATTATCAATCGATTTGGCTGAAATTTAAAACATAAGCTTCATTTGGCGTATTGAAATTGGAAACAATCGGTCCATGTTTAGACCTAGTCCCAAAATGACTTTAATAACCGTATTATAATAGGTATCCTTCCGAAACTTGGCAGGTAAACTTATTCTGTAATCACATCATCATCATCATAAATAAATAAATCATCATACCAAATTTTAAAGGAATCGTACCACTTCTTCTTGTAGTCCCCATACAAACAACCCTCCCGATTTCACATAAATCTCTCAAAGTTCATGAAAATTGGAAATATTTCATCAAAATTTTGTTTGTAGATGTTAAACGTGTGGTTTGGTGGTCTTACCAATTCTTAAAATAGTTGGACCATTTTTGGACTTATACAAATTTCGCACGATATTCAGTAAAATCGGTCTATTGGCAACAAAAATTAGCTAATTTCACTAAATTTGGACCCATTTTCCGGAAAACACTGGTGTAGGGTAACATATGGTCGGTCTTGACCGACTATAATTTTCTTACTTGTTTTTTTTTTTTTTTTGAGTGTGGTCATTATAGTATTCGAGATATGGGGTCTTGAAAATTATTCATATTTGCCAAAAGTGTTCTGACATAAATGCAGTTATCTTAAAAAGTGATCAAGGTAGAGGTCTCATTTAGGTTTTAGAGTCTGAAAATTTGTCTATGGAAAAAATATTTAAGAATCTGAGACTTTTTCTATAGGAATAATGTCTCAGAATCTGAGACTTTTTCTATAGGAAAAATGTCTCAGAATCTGAGACTTTTTCTATAGGAAAAATGTCTCAGAATCTGAGACTTTTTCTATAGGAAAAATGTCTCAGAATCTGAGACTTTTTCTATAGGAAAAATGTCTCAGAATCTGAGACTTTTTCTATAGGAAAAATGTCTCAGAATCTGAGACTTTTTCTATAGGAAAAATGTCTCAGAATCTGAGACTTTTTCTATAGGAAAAATGTCTCAGAATCTGAGACTTTTTCTATAGGAAAAATGTCTCAGAATCTGAGACTTTTTCTATAGGAAAAATGTCTCAGAATCTGAGACTTTTTCTATAGGAAAAATGTCTCAGAATCTGAGACTTTTTCTATAGGAAAAATGTCTCAGAATCTGAGACTTTTTCTATAGGAAAAATGTCTCAGAATCTGAGACTTTTTCTATAGGAAAAATGTCTCAGAATCTGAGACTTTTTCTATAGGAAAAATGTCTCAGAATCTGAGACTTTTTCTATAGGAAAAATGTCTCAGAATCTGAGACTTTTTCTATAGGAAAAATGTCTCAGAATCTGAGACTTTTTCTATAGGAAAAATGTCTCAGAATCTGAAACTTTTTCTATAGGAAAAATGTCTCAGAATCTGAGACTTTTTCTATAGGAAAAATGTCTCAGAATCTGAGACTTTTTCTATAGGAAAAATGTCTCAGAATCTGAGACTTTTTCTATAGGAAAAATGTCTCAGAATCTGAGACTTTTTCTATAGGAAAAATGTCTCAGAATCTGAGACTTTTTCTATAGGAAAAATGTCTCAGAATCTGAGACTTTTTCTATAGGAAAAATGTCTCAGAATCTGAGACTTTTTCTATAGGAAAAATGTCTCAGAATCTGAGACTTTTTCTATAGGAAAAATGTCTCAGAATCTGAGACTTTTTCTATAGGAAAAATGTCTCAGAATCTGAGACTATTTCTTTACGACAAATGTTTTAGAAGCTTAGACTTTTTCTATTAAAAATGTCTCCGAATCTGAGACTATTTCTTTACGAAGAATGTTTCAGAAGCTGAGACTTTTTCTATAGGAAAAATGTCTCAGAATCTGAGACTTTTTCTATAGGAAAAATGTCTTAGAATCTGAGACTTTTTCTATAGAAAAAATGTCTCAGAATCTGAGACTTTTTCTATAGGAATAATGTCCCAGAATCTGAGACTTTTTCTATAGGAATAATGTCTCAGAATCAAACCCTTTGTATACGAAAAATGTCTCAGAATCTAAAACTTTTTCTATACAAAAAAAAAAAAAAAAATCAGAGTCTGAGACGTTTAATGTAGAAAAAATGTCTATAAATTCCTGTAGACGCCCCTGCTTTGTAAATTGTTCGAATTTAAATCTTAATCAGATTAAGAAATAAAATGTCAATCTTTTAAATATTTACATTTCTATTAGTATACGGGGGTATGTACAGCTTTTAATTCTGCTTATTCAGCTTAATTATTTATTTAAACTATTTTTAACCTTATGGCGTACGTAGTACGTAACCTATTGTCATAGCGTAACGTATTTATTTCATTTACCTAAACCATGTGTGTATTTATGTAGAATACATATTTGTCTGATAACCTGTTGAATACCATTGGAAATTACTCATTGAAATTCATGCCATTTATACTGAACGTCTAAAGGCAGTGGCGTGCGTAGGGGGGTGGCTTCCTAAATGGAATTTTTAGAATGAAACAAGAGGGTTTGGAATTTTTAGAATGAAACAAGAATTTTTAGAATGAAACAAGAGGGTTTGGTCTATTACCAAAGAAAGAATATAATTTTGGAAAATTTTCACAAACCTGCCCTTCACAAGTGGAGGGGAAGCAGATCATAAAAAAACTATAATTATTCACGAGGGGAGAAAAAGGGAACGTTTTAGAAAGTTTCGTCAAAAAACTCTAAATTCTAAATTTCCTGTAAGAAATGGGTTAATAACCTTCATCATATTTCTGAAAAAGAGAAAGACTTTTTGGAGAAGACCTTACGCCTATCCGATTAAACATCCCCTCAAAAAAAAAAAAGGTTCTGACCTAGAAACCAGACCACCAAATCTTAATGTACTTCGACCGTCTGAACTCTGCTAACAAAAAACAAATTATCGTTGGGGTTTCCTGTAATCGTACAGTTCCCCAAGTTCCCCAAAGTGACCATTCTAGATTTCTTTAAAATTTATACACAAGATAGAGAAAAAAATCTGAATCGAATCTTTATGTTTTTTGACCTCCTTAACTCGATTCCACTCAGAAAGATCGATCTTAAATTTTTTTTCTTTATCTTGTGTATAAATTTTTAATAAAGCTGGTAGTTTTACTTTTACTCTTGAAACGGCTTTAAATGATGTTGTAGGGTTGATTGAGGATACTCTTGACAAAAAAGAGTATGTTTTGGCATAATTTTTGGACGTGGAAGGTGCGTTCAACAATGTCAAAATATCACCAATTCGCAATGCCCTACTCAATACGGGCACGGGCACACAGATTACATTATGGATGGTAAAAAGTAGGTCAACTAACTTGAAGATAGTTGATGGTGAGGCGAGCAAAGTAGTTAAAAGGGGCACACCACAAGGGGGTGTGCCCCTTGTGGTGTATCAAGCTGGTTGCCTACGCTGACGACGTTGTGATTCTAATAAAGTTTTTACCAACGATTAGCGAAGCGAACTCATGGAATCAGGGCTTAAGGTACTCTCAACGTGGGCAATGAACAACGGTTTGCGAGTTAATCCCACCGAAACCGAACTCGTCTTGTTTACAAAAAGGACTAAAACAGGTTTGTTCTTCCCAAATTAGACGGAATCACCCTGCAACCCAGGCGAAATACCTGGGTGTCATCCTGGATTCAAAGCTTTCCTGGAAAAGAATACAGAGGAAAGGATGAAAAGTCGTTATATGCTTTTTACACATGCAGATGAATTTTCGGAATGAGACCAATACTTACCAATGGTGCCCTTGTGTGGTGGAGAGCATTGGATAAAAAATCATATCTCTGCAATTTACAGAAGGTACAACGACTGGTGTGTGTGGGTATCACTGGTGCTATTATCAGCACCCCAGGCCGGCCTGGAAGTGATACTATACAAACAGCACGTGGATATTTACGTCAACAGCACAGCAGTAAAATCGGCTCTCAGGCTAAGAGAGTCGCAAATGCTTAAACAACGCTCTTGGGGACACTCGACCATATTAAGTACGGTGGGCGGGACGTAACTGAAACAGGGAACCGGCTATATCTCACCACAGACGAACTTTGGCAAAACTTCAAAGTCCAAATACCGACTAGGGAGAACTGGGCGGAAAACTCTGTTATGACAGAGAATGCGATCTCAATCTTTACGGACGGATCAAAAATGGGAATGGGTACGGGTACATGAGTTCACTCTGAATGCCTCAAAATCGGAGCCTCATTGAGACTTCCGGATAAGTGTAGTGTTTACCAGGCGGAAGTACTTGCAATTGATAAAGCCACGCAAATGATCATGACAAGGGACTTTTGTCCTTGCGTCAATAACCATTTTGTGGATAGTCTTGCAGCTCTGAAAGCTTTAGAATCAAACACTGTGAAATCGGGAATCGTTAGAAATTGTATACAGTCCCTTCGTCGAATAATTCAGCACACAGTCAAGTTAATCTGGGTCCAAGGGGTCGCTAGGAACGAATTGGCTGATGAATGTGCGAGAAATGGCTCGGAATCGGTGGGGGAACGTGTAGAACCTGACATCTCGGTTCCTTTAGTGAAATTGATAAACGAAATTGATAAACGAAATTGAGAAACGAAATTGATAGGATATCTGAGAATAAAATGAAGGATAGGTGGATACTACTGACTACATGCAGGACATTGAGAACCCTGTGGCCCTTGCCAAATCCTAAAAGGAAGAAAAAGTCTTCTTACATTTGGCAAACGGAAGGTTAGTAGGAGTACTTACTGGACACTGTATAATTGGCCAGATGGGCGTGCGTATGAG
This sequence comes from Pegoplata infirma, assembly GCA_963921195.1. Classification (NCBI taxonomy): domain Eukaryota; kingdom Metazoa; phylum Arthropoda; class Insecta; order Diptera; family Anthomyiidae; genus Pegoplata; species Pegoplata infirma. Next base: position 54,476,047 of record OY992539.1, read on the forward strand.
AATTTCTGATAGAAACTATTATAGAAGTTGTGGGGGGGTGGAGTCTGTGAAGCACTTGTTATGTGAATGTCCGGGTATAATGAGAAGCCGCCTTAAGCATTTGGGCAAAGATTTTTCGATGACCTGGATTGCCTAAACGGTGTATTTTTAACGTCTCTAGCAGAATACCTTACAGAATCGGGGTGGTTTAAGAAGTAAAACTTTGTATCAGAGGGGGAGTATGGAAATATAATTAAAGGAATCACAATGGGCCTTAAGGTCTCCGAGTGAATTCCCCAAATGGCAAGCGCCCATCCAACCTATCCTTTACTTTGTGGACTTTCCTTGTAAGTTTACAAGAAAACCCAACGATTGATGGCGGAATCGAGTTCAGGTGGCCAAAATACATAAAGATTCGATATAGACTTTTTTTATTTTTTGTCATAAATTTCAAAGACATCTGGAATGGTCCCTTTGGGGACATTCCTTGTAAGATTCAGGGGTTTGAAATACATTAAGTTTTGTTGGTCTGGTTTCTGGGTCAGAACCTTTTTTTATGGGACTGTGTTATTGTTTCAAATCGATTTTACATTTAGGCTCCTCTTCAGTAATAATTCCTGCATACGCTTATGTCTGTTGTAGGTAGTACTCCCACCCCTAAACATCTCCTTGTTGACCAAACAGAACACATTCAGCGTTATCGCATACGACACAGTTCATATTTCACTTTTTTTTTTGTGTTGTCGTGTTCTTTTATTTTTGTTAATTTGGTTTTTGTTGAGAATTTTAGACCGGTTCTCGACAGCATACAAGACTCATACAAAAGATTTTAACGTACCAAAATATTTATGTACGAATGCTGGAACTCATTTATAACCATTCTATGCTGATAGTTTCCATTTTTTTTTTGATTTTGCTGTTGTTGCATGCATCCATCCGTCCGTTAATGTTTGTTAAGTTACGTGTTTTTGTTTTTGTTTTTTGCTATTGGTGACAAAGATTTTAAAACAATTCATTCCTATACAGTGACCAGCATGATTATCATCATCAGCAAGTTTTGGTATTCTTACCTACCTTAAAATTTAACAATACGTTTGCTTATTTTTGGTATGACCCAAAGACCATTTACTTTGTTTTGAGAAAAACGAAAAAGAAACTTCTCATCAACTTTATTAAAAATCTACACGATAGATTTGTTTTTTACTTTTGGTATCGATTGCTTAAAATGTTTTAAGAAAAAATATAAATTTTTATACGTTTTTGCACAAGATATCAAAAGTTATTATGATTTTAACAGAAAAAGACTTGGTCGCGTTTTGCTCCATATCCCGTTTAAATGAATATTTTCTTAAAAAAATTTAATTTTCTTTCACGTGGGTCAAAGTCAACCTGAGTTTACCTTATTAAATTATCTTTAATTTTGGCTATAATTAGCAAAGTTGGGGCTGGATATCTTTTAATTCTTACGAAAAATTCATTCCGGATGAAAATAAAGTGCATAACAATCATAAACAATTGATTCCTAATTCCATTTGGCAAATGGTTTATGGGTCACACCAATAACCAAGCGTCAATTTTTAGTTTGTTTTGATATGTACCCTTTCAACGTTATATGCATCAAAACAAAAGTAGAGAAAAATATTTTAACTTTTAGGTGTAAAATTTGCTGCATGAGCAGAAAATTGGCGTATGCAGCAAACCAATGCTAAGACAATGTTAATATTGGGGATATGAAGCAAAGTTAGGGCTGGATATCTTCTAATTTATACGATATATAAAAAAATAGATTACGGATTTGGAAAGAGGACATATTAATCATATACAATTGATTCCTAACTCCATTTTCCCAAAAATGGTCTTTGGGTCATACCAAAAATAAACAAACGAATACGTTAATAAAACAGGATTGATAAATGTGCTACAAATGACCGTTATTTAGTACAGTTTTAAGTACAAAAGTACTTTTCAATGGCCCAAAATATTCACCATCTCTTTTTTTCTGTTTCTCATTTTAAGAAGAAAAACTTGAAAATCGATCTACGACCGAAACATATTATGGGGACTAAGTCCAAAATAATTTCAATCATAATTCCCTTTGGGGAGAGGGTGGGTTTAATGCATGGAGTTTGTAATCCCAAAGCCCGGCCAAAGCAGAAAAACTTTCATGAAAAAAAAATATTTATATAATTATTGCGATTATGTCAAACTAGTATAGTAGAAATAATCCCTGTAATGGCGATTATGGCCATTTGTTATGTGGTTATTATCCCCATAAATCTACGAAATATGTCCGTTTTTTTAGGATAATGTCCAAATTATTTTCGGTCATAATCCCCACTACCTTTATGGGGAATTAATTTTAAGTCATAGTCCCAATAAAGAAAATGGGGACTATATCCGTGGGGATTATATCATGAGACTGTCAAAATCTAAAGTATTTTGATTGTCAACTTTACCAATTGAGTAAAGAGTCCTTCAGAAATGGTTCTAGCATCGAGGAAAATTTTTTGATGGTATCCCAGCGATTAACCAGCCAGAGGCCCCATATCGACCAGTGTCGATCCTTAGCCTTATCAGTTTATAAACATTACACATAGGTCAGTCTAACTACGATGTGATGGTACCCAGGTTCCTTGGCGAATGTCAGAACTCATTATTCCGAGTTTAAAGAATTCTTCAAGGTCTCAAAACATGGGGCTCCCATACAGTACAGGACAGTTGCAAATAATTTGCTCCTCGTCTCTGTCCCCAGATCAGGCGTGGATCCACGCGGGGGGGAAAGGAAAGCCCCCCCCCCAAAACCGAATTCGAAAGAAGAAAAAAAGGAAAAGAGATTAAAATAAGGGGAAAAAAGGATATGAGAAAAATGGAAAGGAAAAAAGGAAAAGAAAATAATATCAAAATTTTTTCGATGAAAAATTTTTCTTAAAAATGTCTCAAATATTAGATTTTTCTATATGAAAAAATTTGAGAATTTTTTTACAGGAAAGATTTGAGAATTTTTCATTATGAAAAAATTTAGAATTTTCCTACAGGAATAACTGAAAATTTTTCTATAGGAAAAACATTAGAATTTTTTTCGGAAAATCTCGGAATATTTAAAATTTTCTTTAGAAAAATACGATAATTTTTGTAGACGAAAAATTTGGGAATTTTTCTAGACGAAAAGTTTAGAAATTTTTCTATAGGAAAAATTTAGGAATTTTTCTAAGAATTTTTGTATGGAAAAAATCTGCGAATTTTTGTATAGAAAGAAAATTTTAATACGAAAAATCTAACAATTTTTCTAAAGGAAAATATCAGAGAATTTTTTTATAGGAAAAGTCTGAGAATTTTTCTTAAAAAAAAAAAATATGAGAATTTTCTATAGAGAAAATCTTATAATTTTTCTTTCGAAAAAATCTGAGAAGATGGGTAAAAAGAAAATGAAATTATATGAAATTTTTTTTTATAAAAAATGCTCAAGAATCTCTAAATTTTTCTATAGGAAGAATGTTTTTGAATCCTTATAGGAGAAAAAGTCTCGGAATCTTTAAACTTTTTAGGAAAATCAAGAAAATTTTCTTAAGGGAAAATTTAAGAATTTTTCTATAGAAAAAAATTATTAGAATCTAACAATAAGACTTTTTCTATAGCCAAATTACGCAAGACCTAATGTTGTATGGTAAACCACAATCGGGTCTCAAAATCAGCATTGTTATCTGAAGCTATGGACTTTGAATACAATCTCCATATATTGGTAGCCGTGTTCAGGGGAGGTCAGTGAAGCTTCCCAATGACAGTAGTATATCCAAATTGTTTTCCAGTCGAACAATAAACAATAACAATAAACTCCCCAATGAGGTCTTTTCTGTCACTTATACTTTTCACTTCAACGGCAAATGAGACGGAGTATCACCGGCGCTTTGAGAACAACAACAGACTCTATCGACGCTTATTGCACTTATTACCAATTTGATTTCTTTGCAAAAGGCGAGGCTTACAAAGCTTGTCTCAGGCTCAAAGAGTCAAATTGATTAAAGTATCGCAACTTTGGACACAGTAACATTGCTAATATGAAACGTATTGACTCTGATTACATAGTGCCCAAACTATTTTTCGACCGGAAATATGAAGTTAGATTTCCGGATCGAGAATTCTGGTCGATTTGGCAGGACCCTCCCGCGAACTCAAAAAATATCTTTACTGATAGATCGAAGAAATCGCATGGTGTGGGAGCTGGTTTCACGACACTGGAACTAGACCAACACTTATCTTTTAAATTACCCGTAGACTCGAGTATTTTTCAGGCTGAGATAGCTGCTATATCAAAAGCTGTGCAGTATATGGCAAAGGAAAAAAGGTGCAACCCTTAATTTCTACGTGGATAATCAAGCTGCTCTAAAGGCACTCTTGAGCTGCCAAATTAAATTAAAAACGGTTTTAAAGTATTACGAGATTAAAAACAACTGTGCTTAAATAATAAAGTTACCTTATTATGGGTACCAGGGCACGAAGGAATAGAAGGAAACGAGAAAGCAGGCGAACTCGCGACACTTGGAGCAGATGGCATAGGTACCACAATAATGCTTTCACCGCCACTCCAGCATTACAAACTAAAGCAAAATTCCCTTACTGTCGCCAAGACAAGTCGAAGATGGAGGGAACTTGGGACAAGTCCTATAAGCAGAATTTTGTGGCCACGCTATGATTTAGGAAGGACTAAATTCTTACTTACACATACGAGAATAGAATGTCGTTTGTTGACAGGTTTAATAACGGGACCATGGACGTATACAGGGGGAGGGCACAGGGGGAATGTGCCCCCCCTTTTTGATTTGAAAATTTTTAAAATTTTATACACTAAAATACATTATACAAAAAAAAAAGATTTTAAAAGAAAAGATTTTATTTTTTTATAAAACCTCTAGAGTTTGAAATAATTTCGTTTCTAAAAAGTCATTTACACCAATACCCCGGTTTGCGTCGTTAATTGGGACCGGTGAAACGCGACGCAAACCGAAACGAAGCAAACCGAAGCACGATTTTCCATACATTTGTATTGATTTTCATTTAATTGGTTCCGAGATTCATAATTTTAGCAAAAAAATTAGATTTTTCAATAAAAAATGCAATTTTTTTTTTTTTGAAAACAGTTTTAATTAAAATAAATATATAACAATTCATGAGAAAAATGTAAAAAAACATAACAAAAACATAAAAATATTAAGATAAAAATAAAAATAAAAAATTCATAGTATAAAAGCAAGTATAAAAGCAAGCTTTGTATAAACACTTTCATATACACGACGCAAATCGAAGCACTAACTACGAAACTTCGAAGTCATGCTACGCAAACTGAAATATAGACGGGAAATCCCCTTTTTTGTTTTAGCTTTGTACACACATTTTTATATCAACGACGCAAATCGAAGCACTGGCGACGCAACTTCGGAGCCATGCGACGCTAACTGAAACCAAAACGACGCAGCTTCGAAATCACAGAAATTTGAAAACGACGCAAGTCCGAAACGACGCTAACCGAAGCGACGCAAACCGGGGTACCTAAAAATCTGTAAAATATGTTAAAACTTATATAATATTAGTTTTATCTAATAAAATTATTCACCAGGATCATGAAAATTAATTTCTACAAAACAATTTTCACACAATAAGATAAGGGAAGTATATCAGCCCTTATGAACCGATTTCTCTGAAACTTCAAAGACGATTTTAAATTTACACATTTTCATGAAGAAAATATTTAACGAAGCCAAATTATTAGAAGATTGAACCCCTGTTGGAAACTTCATATAGTTTCTTAGAAAGAAATGGCTGAAAAATCAAAGAATTCCCCATTTTTTTTACCCATTTTATGAACTTCGTCAACTCTTTAAACACATGTTTTTGTGGTCGCTTAAGAAGAATCTGAATTTGGAATTTTAAAATTCAAAATGGCGGATCCAACATGGCGACAAATATTTTAAAAAAAATAACCGATTTGCTTGAAACTTTTTATACCCGAGTTTTTGGGGTCGCTAAATAAGAAAATGAAGTTAGATTTTCGAATGGCAGATTCTAATTTAGCAACCCAACAAACCAGTGCGTAAAGAATTTTGAGTGAATCTGTTGTTTAAAAAAAAAACTATCGCCATGTTGGATCCGAAATTTTGAATTTTAAAAATCGAAACATTAATAAATGAGAATTTGTCAAACATTATTTTCATCAATAGTTCATAATTTTTTAAAAGAAAATTTTAAGATTCTGAACATTTTTGCTGTACAAAGATTTCGAGATTTTATAAAAAAAAATCTGATATTTCAAGACATTTTTTATATAAATAAAGACGAAATTGTGTTTGGGGGGGGAGAGGTAATGGTAATATTCATAGGCGATGACAAAAAAAATTTGGGAATTGTGCCCCCCTGTTTTCAAATTCCTGGATACGTCGCTGAACGGGACACTGTCTAGTCGGGAAACATGCCAGAACGGACGCAAGCTGCAAAAGGTGCGAGACACCAGGGGGCTAATCACGTAAAACGAAAACGATAGACGTTGCATAAACGACATCAAAATACATATCGTTTTGAAGGAAAATTAGAAAGTTTTTCTTTTTTTAATTATTAAAGAGTGGTGCCTAATCCAGAATCATTATAAAATTTTAAAATATTTTGATTAGTTTAGGAGCAACAAGGCTCCAAAAATCGACGATAGTCAACTATCGTTTTACGTGATCACAGTCGAGGAGACCATTGAACACATCTTGTGTCACTGCCCGGTTTTGGCACGAACTCGACTATCATTAATAGGAACTATATGTTCGAGACTTTGGAGGAAATAACGAGGATAGACCTGAAAAGTTTAAAGCAATTCGCAATGAAGGTCAATGTATTTAGTTTACATCGATAATCGGAAAAAGTTTTGTTGAATCGCTATGGACCAATTGGTCTATGTTGAGTGCCGATCTGGCATTTGAATTCTTATGTCTTCCTGTCCATCAGCATGACGATTTAAGTCCACACATATGCTACATCAAATTTATTCGGCCTAATATTTTTTTACATATTCCACGGGTTGATCCCTCAAAGGTTCTCCATAGTCTGAAAGAAGTAAGAGCCAAAACAATTAAATCGAGTGTGAGATAGTGCAGGGCACTGACAAAGATAATGGAATGTAAATTGGACTGTCTCTTCGTATCCACACCATCACCCCAAGTCATCTCTAATCAATTTAAACATTTTTAAATAACTTTTTTTGAACACTTTTTCCACCGCGCGTCCACAAAGCTTTCGTTTGGATACTGTCGTATCGGCTTTCCCATTTAAAATCTTCTTGGACTTCAACATTTTTCTTGATTTCCATATACATAAAAGGCATCCTGACCCGGATGCACGTCGTCGTAATTGCGTTTGATGGTAGATTTGCGCCCATGCGCGCTAGCTCGTCGGGTTTTTCATTTCCTGGAATATTTTGATGACCCGGAAACCAGCACAGCCTTAAAGAGTGTTGTTCGATGAGATGAGTGTTGTTCGAGAGCATCGGCTAACTACCATTTCCCAGTGCCTTTAAAGCATTGCTGTGCAAGAGAAAATGAATTTGCACAGAGCTACAATTGTTAGTGGGTACAATTGTTATATGAAATACACAGCAGTGCTTTAAAGCTGCTTGACTATCAATGTAAATAATGATCTCACTAGAGTAGATCGGTCTCATCGAAATTAGTCTAGCTGCCTCTGACACTGCATACAAAATATTACAGCCGTCCTTAAACTGTATCCAATTTTCAGTTTCTTGTAGAAGACTCCACTACATGTTGCCTGTTGCATTTTTGATCCATCAGTGTAGACTAGGGATGCCAAACGGGATTGACATTTACAAATCCCGGGATTCGGGATTTTTAAATCCTAATCCCGGGATTTTTCGGGATCCCGGGATTTTTCGGGATTTTGGGATTTTTCGGGATTTATTAAAATTAAGCTGTTTTATGTTATATTTTTAATATATTTTTTTTATAATTAAATATTCAATGAATTCATAACTATTGTATAATTACCGTAAAGTTTTACATATTTAGCACAGAAAATCGAAAATTTAGGATCAGTTATGACTAGTGTTTGGGAATTCCCGGACTTTTCAATTTCCCGGGAAACGGGAAAAAAATAATTTATTTCCCGGGATTCCCGGGAATCCCGGGAAATTTTCTTTATTAATATAAATCATAAAAAACATTAAAATTTGACCAACTTTTTATTAAAAACAGTTTAATTACAGATAAAGAATTAATTAAAACATAAAAATTCAAAAAATAAAAGTTAAAAATCCTGAAATACATTAAAAAAAACAAAAAAAATATTGCAGCTTTTTTCCCCAAAAAATCGCAAAAAAATAGCTAAAAATCGCCAAAAAAAAAATAAAATTGCGTTATTCGTGCAAGAACTAATATAAGGTATGAACAGAACAAGCCCGGCACGACTTTTTCCATACGATTTGACAGTTAAAAACCGTGACCGGCACGGCAAAAAATTAAAACTTATTTTATTTGTTCTCCGGGTTTTCTCATTCTCCCTTCCTCTCACACTCCAGGGTTGCCGCATTTTCACAACAAATTTTTATCTTTTCATTCACAATGGTGTAACGAACGTACAGTAGTGCCAACTTAACCACATTGAATATGTGGTTAGCGATTTTTTTTCCGTAAAATTACGCTTATTTTATTAAAAGTTAGCACCACTGAACAAACAAATGACATTTTTTGCCGTCGCCGTCCCCCGTCATTGTTTTGGGCCTATTTTCTCCGGCAACGGCAACCGTCCCCCGTGCCGTGCTTGTTCTGTTTCTACCAATAGTTGGCAGCATATTTAATATTTGTTTTGGAAATGTAAATTCTAGGTTCAAAATTTTTGAATTTTTTGACAGTCTTAACAAAATTATCATTACCCGACTTATATTTTTGACTTTTTAATTTTTTTCATGATATTGCCATACTTTTTACACTTGGTCAGTTTTCCTATGAATATATATTTGCACTGTTCTTCCAAATAGAAAAAATAAAACAAGTAAGAAAGTTATAGTCGGTCAAGACCGACCATATTATACCCTACACCAGTGTTTTTCGGAAAATGGGTCCCAAGTCCAAACATGGACCGATTGGATCTGTCTTTTGTTAGAACTTTATTTAGTGTAAAAAACACTCACAGATCAAATTTTAGTTGAATTTGTTTATTTTTTTGTTAATACACCGATATAACTGAATATCGGTCGAAATTTTTATATGGGGGACTAGGTCCGAAAATGGTCCAATTATATTCCGATTTGATTGGGTTACTAAAGTACCTAAAAATAAAATCTTTATCAAATATTTCCATTTTCATGAATTTTGAGGGAATTATGTGAATATCGGGAGGGTGGTTTGTATGGGGACTACCAGAAGGACTGACCCGATTCCTTTGAAATTTGGAATGAAGATTCATACATACAAAATTTGATCATCTGCTTAATTTCAAAGCGATATCTATTATAATACGGCCACTAGAGCCATTTAAGCCGAATCCAAAGGGGGCGTTTGTATGGGGGCTAGGTCTTAACATGGACCGATTTTCTCCAATTTCAATAGGCTTCGTCCTTGTGCCAAAATATGCTTAAGTTTTAAATTTCAAGTCAATTGATTGAAAATTGCGACCTGTATCGTGCTTAAACCGATAGATGGACAGACGGACGGACGGACGGACAGACGGACGGACGGACGGACGGACATCGCTAAATCGACTCAAAAAGTCATTCTGAGTCGATCGGTATACTTGAAGGTAGGTCTAGGACCAATATTTCGGGTAGTTACAAACATCAGCACAAACTCAATATACCCTGTACCACAGAGTGGTGTAGGGTATAAAAAATAGCAAATGTAGTTATACCTGTATGTAAAAAAAATATTAAAAATATAATTAAAATAAACATTTTTTATGTAAAATGGTTTATTATATAAAATTCCCGGATTTCCCGGGAAAAATCAAAAAAAATCCCGGGAATTCCCGTCAGTCTTTTCCCGGGAATTCCCGGGAAATCCGACCCGGGAATTCCCGGACCCCAAACACTAGTTATGACTGATTTGAATAGATTAGCGAGTAGATGTAGTCCCCCAATATCCTCTGCCGATACAAAATTTGTATTAATTGTCCTATTGATAGGCGAATCGCATTTTCATAGTTTTTCGATAAATGTTTACAAATGCGTTTATTACGCTAAATAACAGAATTTTATCATTATTTATATTATTTTTTATATCCACGCTCTCAAAAAGGGGCGGGACGAGAAAAATTGTTAAAAACGTGTCATTTGTTAAAAAAAATGTTGGCTGTTTTGGTTCTTCAAGGGAAAAATTTTCCCCTCATTTCATTTCATTTACGCACTTATACTATTAAAAAGAAACTTTACAGATGGATTACTAAATGTTCCCTTATAAAGTTTCAAAAAAAGTAAAAAAAATTTTCACTTTGTTTCAAATTTTCCAATTTTCAAGTCAAAAAAGGAACCCAAAGACATTGCCCTGCAGGTCCAATATTGACCCTAAAAGGTATCAATTCTGACTCCGAAATTTTTTAAATTCGAATTTAGGAAAATTTGATCCACCCTTTTGTATATTAAGTAAAACGGCCTAAAAATTAAGTCCGTCATGCCTCATTGGACAGATATTTCAAACACCTTTCAAACGATATCCATTTTGTCACCATCGGACAACAAATACTGAAGAAATAGTCAATTTTGATTACAAAATTTGACAAAAAAATCCCGAAATTCCGGGATTTTTCGGGATTTATCAATCCCGGAAAATCCCGAAAAATCCCGGGATTGAAAAAAATAAATCCCGGGATTCGGGATTTGTCAATCCCGAAAAATCCCGGGATTTCGGGATTTCCCGTTTGGCATCCCTAGTGTAGACCTTAATTTAATGTTCCTTTAAACGTGGATTTTCCCAGAATTCTGTAGATGGTATTTCAATTTTAACGCTCTCATCCCACCCACACATTCCTCAAAATTTTTAGAGATGGTACTCCTGCTTTTTGGTAACATTTGAGGAAATGTAGTTAAAAAATACTACTTTTTAAAGTGTACCTTTTCAAAAACTAATTAGTACTACACTATTGTAAAAGTTCCATTAATCATCTCTGACCCATGAGCCACCAAGGTAAGTAAGGTCTGTCTGCCTTTACCTAACCAGTCAGCCAGTCATATTCAATACCAATAATGATTACGCATGAATGAAGTTAAAGAGCTCAAATCAACATCAATTTATGTTTGATTTAGTTTTCCCTTTTTTTTGGTGTTTTAGTTTTTATGAGTTTCAAATAAAATATAACAAGAAAGTGTAAAGTACTTAATGGTTTTTGATGGACACTTTATTAGTGTTTCATTGAATTATTAAAAATAGTGATTTTGTATAAATATTTAATGGTTTGTTTATGTTTTTGTTTGTTTTTACATATTATTTTAAAGAGTCACTCGCTTATTTTTTAAAATTCTCTTCTGTTCGTTTTAATTTTATGAAAAGAGTGGGTTTTTTTATTACCGGCTTTTTAGGGCTCTCTAAATGTTTGTTAGTGTAGAGATTAAAAAAATGTGCATTTCGTTTAATTTTTAAGAGCAATTTTTTTAGTACGAGAGTTAAGTGTTGTACCCTACACATAATGGGTCGGTCGGCATTTTTGGGATAAAATAAAATGTGAACAAAACCCAAAGTCCAAATGTCACGAAAATCGAAATATGCACAGAAAAAAATATGGAGGAAACAAATTTGAGTAATCACTTGATTAAATTTAAAAAACAAAAATTGAGTAATTTTTTAATTGACGCAATTAAAAATTTACTTAAAAATTTTAAAAACAATTTAAGTAAATAATTTAATATTTTTTTAAATTTTTTTTACACTCTCATAGTTTTTTGAATTCTTGTTTAGTTTATAGTTTTTTGTGTATGTATATGAAAGTTTGTAATCGTCTTTATAAAATTTTCCTATGTTTTTGAGACATAAATATGTTTGGTAAAGTTTGAAAAAACAAGTTTTTTTTTTTGTAAAAAAAATTTAAAACTTTTTTAAACTTAAAAAAAAAATAAATAGATAAATTTTGAGTAAATTTTTAATTGTGTCAATAGGGTTGCCAGAATTTTATTTCGAAAAAGCGGGACAAACTCCCGAAAATTACAAAAACGGCGGGATTTTAAAAATTTTCGCGGGACAAAAATATTTTTATGAAGAAAACTGAAAAATTTAGCAGCATGTTGTCGAGTTTTTTTGTTTTAAATAGAGACTACCAACCTCTAGTGCATTTTGAAATAGAAAAAATTTTTTGTTTGTCAAAAACGTTTTTTTCGCGCTGCTTTAAGGTACGTACAGACGACGCAATATTATGTACAATATGCAATTATATTGATCGTGTGTGGGTTAGATTGACGATTGTACAATGGTCAATCTAACCCACACACGATCAATATAATTGCATATTGTACATAATATTGCGTCGTCTGTAGGTACCTTTAGAGACCAATTTAGCTTAAGTAAATTTTAGTACAAACCTTTTCATATTGAACGCTGGACCAGAATTACTCCATGGAAACTTTATAAATATTTTTCCCGAAATGTACTCTATATTGTGCACCTTTCGGCGTACATTTTTTGAAAAATATTTTTTTTTTTCAAACAAACACTAAGATTTTACCTTTTTTGTTATACCCAATTCTCACCTGAGGTGAAATCTCGTTCGAACAAGATTTCGATCATATGGTTGTGTCTAAAATGATGCAGACCACATGATCGAAATCTCCTTCGAACGAGATTTCACCTCATGTGTTAATAGGCCTTTATTTTTTTCTTAAAAAGGTTTTAAGTCCACATCATTTGGGCGGCAAGGTAAAACCAATTTTACAAAAGCTTACAAATAGCCCTTTTAAAAACTTATGCTTTTAAAGAAAAAAATAGTTGTTGTTAAAAAAAATATCAAAAAAAGCGGGAATATGAAATCCCGCGCGGGACGCGGGAATCGGTTATAAAAAGCGGGACAATCCCGCCAAATGCGGGACGTCTGGCAACCCTATGTGTCAATTAAAAATTTACTCAAAATTTTTTTCAAACATTTAATACATTTTTATTAAAAATTTACTCAATACTATTAAATCGTTTATTGGTGCAAAATTTCGTAATTTTTTACTCAATAGTATTAAAAATTTACTCAAATCCTTTTTTTTTATATTTTTCTGTGTGTTTCGGTCTTGAGTAATGTTTCTGTACTGGACCAAACACAAGGGTCTTCGGCTTCCTACGTTGAAGGGCGTAACTCTTAAACTGTCTACAGAAGTTAAGTATTTATTAGATTGTAAACTAATGTGGACAAAACATGTCGAACAAAGAGTTTCACAGGCATTTCTGATTTTCTGGCAATGTCGGAGAGCTTTTGGGAAGACATGGGGTCTTAGACCTGCAAATGTGCATTGGATGTACAAATCAGTAAAAAGACCTATTGTGACATATGCGGTGGTAGTCTGGTGGCCTAGAACGATGGTAAATAACATTCGATCTAGGCTTAATGAACTACAAAGTGCGGCTGCTTTGGGAATTACTGGTGCTATGAGTACCACCCCGGGTGCAGCTTTGAATGCTATGTTAGACATGCTTTCCATGGACCTATCGGAACTTTCTCCAATGTTTGATATGCCGTTGAACAGTACGACCTCTCGCATCGAGTTTGGTAGGAAGTTTACAGTAATATTTCCGAGTAGAAAAGACTGGGGCAACACAGAAGATCTTCTCGAAAATTACACTGACACTTTCTACATGGATGGATCTAGTACCTTAAATGGTTCTGGGTCTATTTGGACGATTACGACCAAATGCCAAATGTTGGACGATATGACCAAATGCAATATTGCTATGGGGAAAAGTCTAAAGCATTTCAGACTGAAGTGTTTGCTATTTTGAACGCAGCGACCTGAATAATTGATAAAAGATGGAGAGATAGGAGAATCAGTATCTGCAGTGAAAGCCAAGCTGCGCTTTGGGCATTGGTTTCTCCAGTCAGTTTATCAAAAATTGTCCAGGAGTAGACTCAATAAAGTTTCATGTGGGAATATGATCTGTCTTCTGTTTGTTCCGGGTCATACGGGAAAACGAGATTGCCGATTCTTTGGCAAAATGTTGGCTCCGATACAACTCCTTACAATCCGGTACCGCAGATCGGAAGAGGCTTGACATGGATGATGCGTTGGATCAACTCTCACATGAAATCAATCTTCATTAAAAGGTGGTCTAATGAGACAACATTTAAGAATACTAAACACTTTGTGATTAGACCAGAGAAGAAAGTAGAATAACTATCGCAGACTTAATGGCCTAGTTACGGGACACAACGTCTGTGGTCGTCATATGACGCTTGTCTTGAGGATGAGGACACAACAGAACACTACGTCTGTTGTTGTCCATCGTTCTCAAGATCTAGATAGTGGTTAATGGGTTCTGATATTCTGTCAATAAACATGGTCCACAGACTTTTCTTGTTTGATTTTTCTCAAGTTTGTGAATGCAAATGAGAAATTCTGAGCAGGTACTTTTCATTCTGGTTTTTCTCTAACTTTTTCTAACCCTTTATTAACTTCCTTTTCACGGTACGGTACAATGGACTATTTTAACTCTGATCGCGCCATGGACTTGCATATTTCTTCTTGTTTAGGCATGTGCAACTCAACTGGTTTGCTTTTGTCCTTGATTTTTAATGTTTCAATTTGGGCTCTGGTTTATATTTCCATAAACTCTAAAGACTTTCAGATTTCCTCTTTTTTTGTAATTCTTAATTTTAACTAATTTAACAACATCAATTTAATCATCACTGATTAGTATTCTCAGCGGATCAATGTCGTAGGTTTAGCTTTAAAATATCAAGATGCTTACTAACATATTCCGTAGGATCCTGTAATATTGTTCCCAATCTTACAAAATCAATTGCTTTGCAATTCTCTGGACTGTCTCTTCGCTATGGAGCCCAAATGATTCAAATGCCAAAAGGCTTGAAATAAGGGCAGATCTCGTTTTCTGCAACATTGCCTGTAGGGCCTTAACCGCTGCTTCACTGTTGTAAACAGAACTTGGAGTTTCAACTAGTCATATACCTAATTTATTGACCGCACCTCTGCCTGGTAAATTACTAAAATAACAATCTTAAAGCCATACTTAATCCAAGCTTTCTTAAAGAAACTTCGAATACCACTTGATTGTTTAGCTTCGTTTCGTCTTTGTGTAAATGTAAGAGGGATCTACTACCCGGAATGCACCCTATCGAAGACTTCATGTTTGCTATCACAGTTATACAGTAGGCCGTATCGGTTTTTTACTTTTATTTTTTGTTTGAGCTGAAAGAGGTTAAAAAAATTTCTATTCTTATTCTATTCTAATCAAAAATATCCTTGCCCTCTCGCATCGCGGTTAAAGAAAAAACCCCAAAAAATTACATGATTCATCTTATTCCTAGGCAACCAAGTTTTTTTTTTGTTGGGGGTTATCTATTTGTAAAAATAGGTCTTTCCTGTCTAGACAAGATCACATTCAAAAATATTGCAACAATTTTTTTTTCGCGAGTTATGGGACATTTAAGTCATTAAAAATAGCGAAATTGTAACTTTAATAGTGATTTCTCCGAGTTAAGCCACTTTTAAAATTGATACTATGGTAGAAAACCTTCTGCTAGTATTCCAAATGCCTCCCCAAAGTCATATAAAATCAAAAATGCTTGGGCACCCACATCGTGGATTAAAAAAAAGTCCCCAAAAAGGCTATACTATGCGAGTACAATAGGCCGTATAGATTTTTCTTTTTTTGTGCTGAAATGGGCCCAAAAAGTATTTAGTGGGAGTCAAAACGACTCCATAAAAATATCGTAAAAGTCAATCATTTCCTTTCTTCCTTTTTTCCTTTTTTTGGAAATTTTTACTTTTTCCACGATTTGGGTGCCAAACATTTTTATTTTTTTGAGACTTTTAGAGGCATTTAGAGTTCCAGCAGAAGATTTTCCACCATAGCACATTTTTTTAAAGTGGCTTAACTCGGAGAAATCGCTAATGAAGGTACGATTTCGCTATTTTTTATTACATAAAAGTCCCATGATTTACTTTAACAACGATGCGAGAGGGCAAGGAAATTTTTGATTATCACGAACATTTGATTATCAGCTCAAACAAAAAATAAAAGTAAAAATAAATACGGCCTATTATACAGGGGTGCTCAACCATGATTCTAGAAGTTGCACTGTCCACATATTTTGGTATTGTAAAATTTTTATTGTAAAATCGCTTTCCTTCAATTGCAGTGTTTTTTTTAAATTGAATTGACGAAGTGGCAAAACTCTGACTATATTAAGTCCATTGATATTAGAAGAAATATAACATTCAAAGCAGGCGTATATGAACTTCGAAGAGCTTTAGTGATACACGCATGGAATCCATTCCCTGTATCCGAAGATATAGGTATACATTATTTTTCCATACAGCAGTTTTAGACTACGGTTTAAATCCAGTGAACGACACTGTGGCTAAACCCCACTGTATTGCAATTACCCTTTTGAAGTAGTGAAAAAAACGTTAGTTTCTTCAACCCGTTACTTAATATTACTCTTGCAAAGAATACTTCAAGATGCTTAGCTCTATCAGAGAAGACGATTTAAGTTTCTTCCACAAGTCGGACCAAAAGTAGGAATATTATACTTTCGTGAAAATTCGATAAGCTCGGTCTTACTAAGATTTAATCTCAAACTTTGTCCATTAAAATAGATCTTTTAGAACGCCCTGTAGAATGTCCCCTTATACTACCAGGTACACTCAAAAGAAAAACTCTGTCAAAAAATCTGTAAAACGACTTTCAATTTGAATTAGCAATCTTTTAGCAGATTGTTCTGCTGAGAAGGATATTTTTACTAAAATCTCTGTCATTCAGTTTAAGAAAATAACAGACATTTTACTGTGTTTATACTGATTTTGTTTGCTGAATTTCATTATATTTTCAAGAAATTTTTTTTATATAAAAAAAAGCAGAACAGATTGTCAGCAGATTGCTCTGCTGAAAAGATTATAAAATCAGCTGATTTTTCTGCTAAAATCAGCAGATATTTCTACTAAAATCAGATTTCTCTGAACTCACAGATATTTTTTGTTTTAAGTCCTATTTTTAAAAAGTAAGGTAACCCTTTCAATGAATAAATTATATAAAAAAAGATCTTGTGAACACTTACGAATAAAAATAAAGCCGCCCGGACTTCTACTTTTGGAGCTACATGCTGCAAAATTTGACGTTATAAATTGTTTACGTTATGCAGTTAAGGGTTAAACCGCCGAATTTTAATCTTGAAGGAATCAAAAAAGTCCCTCCAAAAAGCATTTGTCATTTTGACCATAAATAGCTTTTCCTACGCATCGTTTGAATCTCAAATTTTCTTAGTTTTAATTAAACTAAGAAAATATAGACCAAATTTCATCTCGTTTGGTGCGGGAACTTTTTTGACGGAAGCGTGTAAGTAAAAATGCAATTCTTAATATTTTTTTATGGACTTTTTGGCTAGGGCAGGTAGGTTTTGATATTTGCAAAAAAATTGAAAAAGTCATAACCCTAGTGCCCACTCTTGATTCCAAATCTGTCATTTAATTTTTTCTACCTTGTTCCGACACCTCAGGATATTCAAACGCTTATATCTCAAAGTAAGCGGTTTTCAAATTCTTAAAAGCTAATATGGATCGTGATAGAAAAAAGTTCCTTTTTTTAAATTCTACGAGTGTAGTTTTTTTGCTCTTTGAATTTCAATTCAGGGTCCAAGTTCTAGGAGTCGACAGGTTTTCAAATTCTACTCAAAAGTGCGATTTTTCAATTTGTCTTATTGCCTAAAATTATGCTTTGTTTAATACAAGCTCTTTTATATTTTGTTCGTGTTTTTATGTTTAAGTGTTGTAAAAGAAACATGTAAAAGCTTATATTTATCAAAGCATAATTTTAGGCATGCTTAAAAGTTGAAAAATCGCACGTTCGAGTAGAATTTTGTTCGCTATCGACTCAGAGAATTACAACCCAGATTTCTTTCAAAAAGTTCGATCAATGATTAAAGTTTTTACCGTAAAAATGTTTATTCTAAACAGTACATATTTAAAAAAACATTTTTTGGTGGTTGCATTTTTGGTTTACAGATTCTTCTTGAGAACCTTGTGGCTTTAGATTTTAAATTTTCTGAGATCTGTTCCTTTGACATGGTGTTGAAGGATTAGATGTGCTTGAAACCCGACCAGTAGGAAGGTATAGATCAATTGATCTTAGAATACCTATCCCATTCGGCATTTCCAAGTCCGTTTTAAAAAAAAAACAACAAATATGAATAACAAGATTACAGAAAAAAACAATTCTGGCATTTGTGATAATATTTAAGAAAAGTTTAAGTCTAGGACCTGTCCTTACCACTTAAGACCAGTTCAGAACTGATCACAGGACCGGTTTCTCTTTCCACAGGCAAATTAAAAAAAAATATGCCTTGGTGTCGAAATAATTGAAATTCTGTTTCAGAGTAGGGTATCCAATGGATAACTTTACCACATTTCATCGAAAAAATCTCTTAAAAAAATGTATAAGAATTCTCTTTGAACCAAATACTCAAACTCTATGGCTATTATGTTTGAAATGGGTTATAAACAGGGTTACGTTACGAGTCGCAACAAAATTGAAAATCTACACTGAGAACAATAACAAAAACAACAAAACACCGGTTTCTTGTGTGTATGGGGAGCGTTAACGACGACATTAACTAACTATTGTACGAGTGTGGATGTATGGCTGGCTGTCTATCAGTGCTGCCAGATAAGGGGATTTGCTCCAAAATTTTTTGTAGGGAAAAGTAGGGAATTGAATTATTAGTACTAACGTCAACACAATTGGGTGGACTGAAACAAATTACTTTTCCTAGCCCCGTGGTCGAATAGGACAATGGACCTCTACTGGCATAAAAATGTTTTATAAGTTTAACAAAATTATATGAAATATAAAGAAAACTTGTTAAAACAACTTAACAAGCCTATGACAAAAAAAAAAAACATTTGTGAAAACTTCAGTAGTCTGTCCAGCTCTTTTGGTTTATATACGGTTAGGTAAGTAGGCAGCCGCCTTTTAGTCAGCTCACATGGGTCCTTTTATAAACGTGGTCCCGTTGTGTTACCTATAAAAGATAGAAAAGAAAAGGGAGTAGAGAAAGAGATAAAGACAAAGGTATGCTCAAGTAGCCCCACTGGGATCCAAGCTGAATCGCTCAGAATCCCGGATGAAAGAGTTTATCCAATTGACATCCATACCAGATAAACACGCCAAATCCGCTAGTATCGGGTAGCCAAAATGTTCCGCTGTCCAAATGCGTATGCAGGGCATTGACTGGGGAAGTGCGATGCCGTATCTTCTTCCTCCAGGCTGCGTAGCTGGTTCCGAGCCAGTTGAATGATCTTGCCCGTACGCCGGCGATCATATGAGGGCCAAACCACCCATTGAGCGGGATGCCAGGCGTATGATCGATCTCATTAGAAAGTAGTCTTATCCTGCCTGGCTAATTCTTCACCAACACAGTTGGCATTTATACCCATATATCCAGGCACCCAAATGAGTGCCAGATTCGAATGTCTCGCCATCTCATTAAGAGACGACGGGCATTCTTGGACAATTATAGATGTAGTAGTTATACCTGCCAGGGATTTAATAGCCGCTTGGTTGTCGGTTAAAACACAGATATCCCTGAATGATATCCGTTGGTACTCTATCTAATCCGCAGCCCGTTTTATAGCAATGAGCTCGGCCTGAAATATCCTAGATTGGTCCGGTAGAGAAAAGGAGAGCCTGTGATCCAGTCATTATTAAAAACCTAAAGTGTCTCCTCAGAAATATCCAGTCCCTTCGAAAAATCGGATCTGTCCAGAATTCTTGACACAAATACGGTTTCGAACGAGGGTATATGGGTGCAATAGTAAAAGTTTACTGCGGCACCATGATGCCCTAGAATTCTTGCCAGTGAAACATTACGATCAGCGCACTTGTCCTAAGGATCTTAATGAATGTCTTTTGGTGAGTGGCCATCCCCGGGCCCATATAAGTATGGACCTGACGACCGTGTTGAATAGCCAATTGACATTCCGAGGAGTAAGACCCCAGTTGCTTCCAACAGCTTTCTTATAGCAGTAGATGACAGCATTTGCCTAGAATGATTCCTAGATACTATACACTATCTTACACCGTCGGCTGAACCTGGGAATCTTGTTCCTGTTCGAAAATACAACCAGATCAGTCTTGCCTGCATTAACCCCCTATTTACCGCTATCTAAACAGCATTCAGAAAGAAGATCAAGAGATAATTCCGGGCGTTAAAGGCCTCTACATGTTTTTTTTTTTTCAATTGTGCAGTATGTAGTACAATATATTTATGTATGTAATATTGAATCGCCTGTGGAGGCCTTGACACAGTATCCCTACATATCTTCCGGATACTGCAATGGCCATGTAGTTCGCGTAGGCGACGGTCTTAACCCCAATGTAGCCTAATTTGACGAGTAGGGTATTTATGGTAAGTTTCCATAGAAGCGGTGATAAGACTCCTCCTTGCGGAGAACCGCGTACTGCATTCCTACTCAGCATTGACCAGCCAAGATTTGACCTAATAGTACCATATCCGAGCAGGTTCATGACAAATCTGATTATGGTATTTTCCACCCCAAATTGTCCAGGGCAAACGTTCAGGTTTGACATTGTTAAGGGCACCTTAAGAAGGTGCCAGAGTATACTCCTTGTATTCCAGGGACCTCTCGATGTGTTCGACATGAGTGTGTAGTGCCGTCTCCACCGAGTTGCTCTTGTTGAAGGAATGCTGGGATTGATCGACATCCAAAAGGATGAATCTATAATCCTCTCTAGAGTGTTCAGGAAAAACGAAGAAAGACTAATCGGTCTATAGTTCTTCGGTTTAATGTGGGATGAAAACCAACTCAGAAGTAATCCATTTCCTAGGGATGTAAGACCATCTAAGACAGACCAGGTTTATACTGGCAAGGCGTGTTATTATCCGATTGGCGTTCTATTGAAGGTCGGCTGGGATGATACCGCCAGGAGCTAATGATTTATAGGGTGTAAAGCTTCTGATGGCTCAACGCAGTCTATTCTCCCCAATGGGCAGATTACCAACGCTGAGCTCTGGTGTAACAGGTGTGGCTTCCATGTCGGAGACGAAAAGACAACCAGAAAAGTGCGCATTCATAATTTCCTCGATGTAGCTAGGGGTAGAGGGAGCTTTCGAAAGGATCTTACATAGACGACTAGTCTCTGAAAAGTTCTACACGCCTCCACAGAATTCTCGCCTTTCTTATCAAATTTTTAAAACTGTTCACAGAGGCTTTATATGCAGACCAGTTACCTGATATTTTAACCTCGTTACACAGTTTTCGACACACAGATCGTGAATTGGCAATGTCAGCTGGTTTAGTCCTTCCCCCTAATGGTGGGAAAGGAGAAATGATGTCGCAACACTTAATGTCCCTGTTAGCGTGTTTACGGTATGTTTGATGCCGTCCATGTTGTAAATAACTGGCGGAAAACTTAGGAGAATCCTTTAGAGAGTATCGACATGAAGCTTCCACTTTGTTCTCCTTCTGTGGAGATATGTCAATTTCCCCTGACTTCCTGCGCCTAAAGAAAATTCTATATACAAGTGATCTGGGAATGAACATTCACTCCAAACCCTCCATTCCCCTATCATATGCGAATGCCTTTCGCTTATTAGAGTAATGTCAAAAACTTCCCTTCTGTTCGAGGTGACAAAAGTTGGATTATTACCTATGTTAGCTATTGCCCTATAATTGATAAAAATAAAATCAAAAAAAGACTCACTTCTAGCGGATCACGCAGGACTTTCCGGACAATGGTGTAAGGCGAATTGTCTCCTTGGTCGTGAGCCATGTAGCAGCATGCCAACCAGAGTGTCTCCTTCTTTGACTCCATAGCTACAGCAGTAGCTGATCACTTTCGTCACTTATAGAATAACGAAGTGATTATAACCCCGTACTGAGGTTGGAGCATACAAAAAAATTTGGAGACAAATGAGGGAATTCGGGGATATTTTTTGACGATTTTTTAGGATTTTTTAGGATTTCAATTTCCAAAAAGGGTGGCATAGCTTAAAATAAATCTGGCAACACTACTGTCTATGGTGGCCTTAAAGTTTGTTGTTATTGTTGATGGTGGTTTTGCTGCTGCTGCTGCTACTTTTTGTTGGTGTATGAGGAGTAAAATGCTGTTGTTTGTTGGTGATAATGATGATGAGATGACGACGATTACGATGTGTGTGTTTTTGATTTTACGATTTTTGTTTCTTTCTAAGCAAAAGTTGACTTCAGTCATACGGAAGCAATACAACCGACCGGCAAACTACGCAAAGTGCTCTTTCCAAACGTTAAAACACGATACGAAAACAAAAACAAAAAAACAAATCATAAACGCGATTTTGTTCTGTTTTTTTTTATGTTTTATTACGAATTTAAACAATTTTTTTTGTTTAATTGCATAAAAAAGTGATTAATTTATTATATTTTTTTTGTGAAAAAGAAAAATAAAGTTAAAAGAAAGCTTTAATTGTTTTCAACTAGTGATAATTGAAAGTGATATAAAAAAAATAAAATTTTATAAAAAAATTTATAAAAATTAAAAAATTAAAAAAAATAACAAAATAACCAGTTTTTAGTGCCTATTACCGTTTTAAACACGTTATAACAATTTTTTTTTTTAAATTTTTGCAATTCTATATCATTTAAAAGGTTTTTTTGCAGAAAAAATTATTTAGTTTTTTTTCCTAAAGTGTAAGTGTTTTATTTGTTTTATTAAAAAAATAATTTTAAACAATTTTTGTATTAAAAAAATATGAATTAAGATCGTTTTGCAAAAAAAAATCTCGATACATACTCGTTCTTTACACACATATGACGCTTTGAGTTCATGTTTGTATTTTTCTGAATGTGTGCTATTGTATATGAATGTGTGGTCTATATACAAGATCAATCGTCAGTGATATCCTCGTGTTTTTTTTTCGGATCGTATACTCTACATCCTTAAAAAGGTATTGAACATTTGCTGGTGACATTCTGAAACATTTTTCCTATAGAAAAAGTTTCAGATTTTGAGAAATTTTTGCTATAGAAAAAGTTTCAGATTCTGAGACATTTTCCCAAAAAGTCAGATTCTAAAACATTTTTCCTAAAAAAAAGTCTCAGATTCTGAGACATTTTTTCTATAGAAAAAGTCTCAGATTCTGAGACATTTTTTCTATAGAAAAAGTCTCAGATTCTGAGACATTTTTTCTATAGAAAAAGTCTCAGATTCTGAGACATTTTTTTTTATAGAAAAAGTCTCAGATTCTGAGACATTTTTTCTATAGAAAAAGTCTCAGATTCTGAGACATTTTTTCTATAGAAAAAGTCTCAGATTCTGAGACATTTTTTCTATAGAAAAAGTCTCAGATTCTGAGACATTTTTTGTATAGAAAAAGTCTCATATTCTGAGACATTTTTTCTATATAAAAAGTCTAAGATTCTGAGACATTTTTTCTATAGAAAAAGTCTCAGATTCTGAGACATTTTTCTATAGAAAAAGTCTCAGATTCTGAGACATTTTTTTTATAGAAAAAGTATCAGATTCTGAGACATTTTTTCTATAGAAAAAGTATCAGATTCTGAGACATTTTTTCTATAGAAAAAGTCTCAGATTCTGAGACATTTTTTCTATAGAAAACGTAATTTTTTTCTATAGACAAAGTCTCAGATTCTGAGACATTTTTTTTTATAGAAAAAGTCTTCAGATTCTGAGACATTTTTCATATAGCAAAAGTCTCATATTCTGAGACATTTTTTCTATAGAAAAAGTCTCAGATTCTAAAACATTTTTTCTATAGAAAAAGTCTCAGATTCTGAGACATTTTTTCTATAGAAAAAGTCTCAGATTCTGAGACATTTTTTCTATAGAAAAAGTCTCAGATTCTGAGACATTTTTTCTATAGAAAAAGTCTCAGATTCTGAGACATTTTTTCTATAGAAAAAGTCTCAGATTCTGAGACATTTTTTCTATAGAAAAAGTCTCAGATTCTTTCTATAGAAAAAGTCTCAGATTTTTAGACATTTTTTCTTTAGAAAAAGTCTTTGATTCTTATATATTTTTCTATAGAAAAAGTCTTAGACTCTAAGAAATTTTTTATATAGAAGTCTCAGATTCTGAGACATTTTTTCTATAGAAAAAGTCTCAGATTCGGAGACATTTTTTCTATAGAAAAAGTCTCAGATTCTGAGACATTTTTTCTATAGCAAAAGTTTTGAGACATTTTTCTTATAGAAGAAATCTTAGATACCTCAGACCTCAGATTCTCAGACATTTTTTTTTTATAGAAAAAGCCTCAGATTCTGAAACATTTTTTCTAAAGAAAAAGTCTCAGATTAATTTAGTGCTAGATTTTTTATTACAATTATAATTACTTGAAAACTGTATAAGAGGCGTCTACTTTATTTTTTAATTGCGTTTAAATAACAATCATATGTAACGGTGCACAGTGGTTTATTTTTAATAATTCGGCCATTTAATAAGTACTGGACCGGTTGCAGCGAAATTGATACCGGTTATAGCTATGGAAATTGCCAGCTTAAGTTTGGACGCTGGGCAGCACATGCCCAATTACGGCACCACCAGGGTCTGTAAAGATGGTCATATTTAGTATACCAAAACTTTTAGGGCGGATTACTCAATCAAAAGTTAGCTGCTAACTGCCGATTTAACGGAGCCTTATGTCAAAATTGGTATGAAAAAGTTAAATTTAACGGAGAGTTATTTTATAACGGAGCATTGAGTAATCCAGCCTAAGTGCTTTAAAATCACCAACTTTAAATGCGTGTAATAAAAATCTAGCATTCAACTAAAAAACCTTCTGTGTTTTGTTACGGAAAATGTCAACTTTCATTTGCTTTTGGTTTCATTCTATTCCGATTCGGAAAGTCAGACTTTGTACCATGGTGTTATCTTTATATCTTTAGAGATAAAGAATGGAATGAAACATACATGGACCGAAATGAAATATAACAGGGAATGAAATGGAATGATTTGTTTTATATTTTTTTTCAGTCAAGATTTTTATACCGTCCACTGTACCACTATGTGGTACAGGGTATATTGACATTGTGCTGATGTTTGTAACTACCCGAAATATTGGTCCTATACCCACTTTTAAGTATACCGATCGACTCAGAATAACTTTTTAAGTCATTTTAGCGGTATTGACTGACTATAAGTCATTTTAGCGATGTCCGTCCGTCCGTCCGTCTGTCTGTCCGTCCATCTAAACGTTGTAAACACGATATAGGTCGCAATTATCAATAGATTTGGTTGAAATTTGAAACTTAAGCTTCGTTTGGCCTAAGGACGAAGCCTTTTGAAATTGGAATAAATCGGTCCATGTTAAGACCTAGCCAAATAGCTCTAATAACCTTATTATTATAGGTATTTGGCAGGCAAACGTGTTTTCTATTTAGTAATTACCATTCCGAATTTCAAAGGAATCGGACCAGTCCTTCTTATAGCCCCCATACAAATCACCTTCCCGATATTCACATAAATCTCTCAAATTTCATGAAAATAGAAAAATTTTATTAAAATTTTGTTTGTATGTTTTTAAATTATACTTTAATAACCTAATGATTTTAATCGGACCATTTTTGGACCTAGACCCCATATGAAAATTTCGCCCGATATACAGTTGAAGCGGTTTATTGGCAATAAATGAAGCTTATTTCACTCAAATTAGGTTTTAGAGTTTTTTTACACTTATTAAAGATTTGACAAAAGTTAGATCCAATTGGTCCTTGTTTGAACTTGCGACCAATTTTCTTGGAAACTCTGGTGTAGGGTGTTATATGGTCGGTATTGACCGACTATAATTTTCTTACTTGTTTTTTTTTGTATTTTTGTTAAGCAAATCCAACCAACCTTAGCAAATGAAGCAGTTTGATGTCAGAAAGAGTTCAAGGTCCTACACTTGGACCCAATAAAAAAAAAAACCCCGCCCCCTTTTGTGGGGGTTTATGAATCACGCAATGACCACTTATAACCCCCCGCCCCCCCAAAAAAAAAGACGCACCTGCATTTTTTTTACATATATGTTGGAGGGTAATAAAGATTCGGCACAGCCGAATTTAACACTCTCACTTGTTTTTTTTTTAATTCTACACATCCTTCTACAAGCAAGCAAGCAAGGTTAGGTTGTGTTAAAATGGTGACAAAATCGGGTAATAGCATTTCACTCTTTATTTTCCACTTTAAAAATCGTTCACACGAAACTCCTAGCTGATCCTGTTTTCGAGTTATTCCCAAATAATTACACTGTTCGACAACAAAAACCTCCCAGTGAAACTGATTCTTATAGATTTTTCTCTCCTGGATCCAAATCTGCCATCCAATTTTTTCTAGCACGTACCGTTTTTCAGATATTCGCTGTTTAAAAGTCAAAGTCTGGAATCGAACCTACACCACCAATCACAAAACAATAATTTTAATTTCAAAAACTTTACTATATGATTTAGCGTGTATAGGGCAACATAATGTTAGTTATTTTGAGTTGCAAATACCATACATATGCAGGAATAGTTTTCTCACTCGTATTATTTAAGAATGTTTAAACTTTTTTTTTTGCTTGTTTTGTTTTTATTTTCTACTATCTTCAGTTTAAAGATGAAAACTAGTTTTAGTTATGGTACGCGTTTTGAAAATAAAAATAAAAAAGCCAAGAACTTCAGTTAAGTTAGGTTACCTTCAAGAGATAACGTGTTTTACCGGCTGTACACATATGTTCATACACATATGGATGTATTCCAACTATTATTACACTTGCGTACTTGATAAAGTGCGCAATGATGCACTACTAAATATAAATAGATTTTCGCTGTATAAGTAGTAAAAAAATATTTAAAAAAAAATGTGGCATGAACTCTTATAATATTACTTTAAAACAGTTCATGGGCTTTGAAGAAAATTAACAAAGTAAATCTCAATAAAATGGTTGGTGAATTAAAAATTATTTGAAATTTGAATGCAAATTCAGTTGCAGCAATCAATCAGTTTTTTTGAGATTTTAAACCTTTGAAAACTCGAAAATGTTTGTGGAGATTTTCAGCCTTTGGATTCTTTCTCCAGAATGTTTCACAAAGATAGGTGCAGATGGGGTAGAATCATTTGTTCATATTTAACCCCCATTCAGTACTACTGATCGAGAAGTGAATGCCAGTGTAATTCCTTGGCGAACAGGAAGTGGAGAGAGTTAAGTACAAGCTAAATTACCAGAATAATGTGGTAATTCTCGCTACCTACTTTCTCTTAACAGAAGGGAATGTTGTTTACTCACGGGTGTGGTCACTGCCTAATTGATTTTCATTCAAGAACGCTTGGACTCATCTCTGATTCCAATTGTAGAAGATGTGATGAACCGAATACGTATGAAACAGTTGAATATATCCTGGGTAAATGTCCCGCGTTGGCCAGACATCGTGAGCGAATTTTAGGCAAAGCAGTACTCGAGAATCTGAAAGTAGTCGAAGTTATGGACCTTATGTCAGTTAATGTGGTATAGTTATGGACCAGCCGGTCTATGCGAAGAGTTCAAATTGTAAGATCCTCCAACCCTAACCAAACCAAGACAGTTTCATGACATTTTAAGAATTTGAAATCTTTATAAATCCAGAAAACAAACAAATATTTATGGAGAATTTCATAACTTAAGAACTCAAGTGTTTAGAACTGAAGATATTTTCATAACTCAAGGTTCTATATGAAAATTAAAAGCACACAAATGCGTTGGTTGTTCTTCCCAGAGGAGGGGAGATTTCAGGTCATTTGACAGTGATACTCTAAACGTTGAGGAGCCTCAACTAATGTCTTCTGCAGAAACTGAATGGCAGTGGAGGAGGTAAAAAGTATCTCTTTCTTACTTGGGTTTGGGCATCATTTGTAGTGCCACCACTCCGATGTCCGAATTGAGGATATTATCGTAAATAAGTCACCGTTGCCGGATAGTTTTCCAGCACAAGTGCAGAAACAGTGATGTCCACTGGCTAACCTTTTCATTTCGTCATACCGTGCTGGAGTCTTTCCTGCTTGTTGGAAGCTTGTCGATTCCTATAAAGGGAGCGTCTTACAACCCTGATAACTACCGCCCAATCGCAAAATTTTGGCGCCCTATGCTCCAGTGGGAGTTAGAGGAATATATATATATAATCGCAATATGCTCTGCGCTCTCGAAGGTGATGGTAAATTGCCATCTTGTGACGTATTAGTAAGCTAACTTTCTCGTTCTACGGAGACCTGTTGGCATTCCTTTTAGAACGTTGAAGTCGTTCGATCTATCATTTTGGAGAAAGTAAGGAGGTACCTCTAGATATTTCCGAGGCGTTTGATTGTGTGTGGCACGAGTCAGACGAGTTTCAAATTCATTCAGTCGTTAGGTTAGGTTGGATGGCCGTCCGCCAATTTGGCGAATTCACTCGGAGGCCATAAGGGCCATTGTGATTCCCTTAAATGTTTTTTCCCTACTCCTTCTCTAATACAAAAATTTTACTTCTTAAACCATCCCGATTCTCTAAGTTATTCTGCTAGAGATGTCAATGGGACACTGTTGAGGCAATCCAGGTCATCAATAATATCGTTGCCCAAAATGCTTAAGGCGGCACAACAAGTTCTTCACTGAGTCCTCCTCCACTTCCTCACAACTTCTACAATAGTCTCTATCAGAAATTTCCATACGCTAGCCATTCTACCGATTATAAGTATCCTGTCAGTACTCCTTCGAATAGGCTAACCGTCCGTTTGCCAAAATTAAGAAGACTTTTTGTTCTCTTAGGATTTGGCAATGGCCACAGGGTTCGCGATATCCTGAACGTAGTCAGTAATATCTACCTATCTTTCATTCTATTCTCTGATATCCTATCAATTTGGTTCATCAATTACACTATAGGAACCTAGATGTCAGATTCGACACCCTCCCCACCAACTCGGAGGCATTTCTTGATTGATTCCCATCGACCCCAATATGTTCAGGGACCCAGATTAGCCTGACCGTGTGCTGGCTGATTCGATGAAGGGATCGTATACAATTCCTAACAATTCTCGATTTTAAGTGTTTGATTCTAAAGCCTCAAGGGCTGCAAGACTTTCCACGAAAATGTTAATGGCGCATGAGCTTTGGTCCCTTGTCATAATCATTTGCGCGGCTTTATCAATTGCAATACTTCGGCCTGGAAAACACTACACATGTCCGGAAGTCTCACTGAGGCCCTGATTTCGAGGCATTCAGAGTATACTCCCGAGCTCGTTCCATTTCCATCTTCGATCCGTCCGAAAAAACTGACAATGAGATCGCATTATCTGTTATAGCAGAGTTCCCAGTTTTCCCTAGTTAATACTTGGATTTCGAAGTTTCTAAAAAAGTTCATCGACGATGATTGCAATATCCCTCCGATATCACAACCCCACTGAACATTAAAAAATTTCGGTGGTTTTGATCGTCGAACTAACAAGGAAGGTATCCCATAGATTACACTCCGATTGCTCTGCAATTTTTATATGTTAATAAGTACCGAAAACTAACATTAACCTGCTACTTTTTATCGGCTATCCCGGTGGTTTAAAAAAGGGTTGCCACCTTATGAAAAATTATGGCCTTTCGGGAAAATCTGAATAAAAGCCGAACTAACAGGAATTTCGCCAAAATCAAAAACACGTGTCGGCTTAAACTTAATAGAGATTAATATATATGAATTTGGAGTTCGTACGTATACACTTCTCCATATAAAATAGCTCAACATTTACACATTTTAGACAAAACCAACTTAAAAAAGAATAATTTTGCCAAGTCCTATATACCATTAAAAAAACCTTTCTATCCATATATAATGTTCATATAGTCCAATGGTTCCCAGCCTTTGATTATCGCCCCACTGGGGGGGCAATTTAAATGTTTCAGGGGGGCAACGAGCAAATTTTAAAGATTTTTTTTTGTTAAAAAACTAAAAAAATTATTATTTTAGTTAAATTATTTTGTTGGTTGTTGAAAACTTTTGCTAAAAACTTTGTTTAAAAGATGTTTTTAATAAAAAGTTTGCTTAACTACAAGTAAATTTTGAATTTTAAAACAAATTTGAAAAATTTACACATCTTTCTTGAGTGTAGGGGGGACATTTTAGTTTTTTTAGCTTAAAAGTGGGGCATGGCCCAAAAAAGGTTGGGAACCATTGATATAGTCCCTTAAGAAGAAATGCAAATAAAATCGAAAAAACTAAAAAAATACCGTTTTTCACCCTTCATTTTCCCCCTTTAACGTTCACGATAGCCGATAAAAAAAACTGGTAAATATTAGATTTTGTATCTCTATAACATATTAAAAGTGCAGGAGAATCGAAGTGTAAGCTATGGGATACCTTCCTTGTAAGAGGAATACCTTTTGGTACTGTGGTATCACAATGAACCTCAGACTTTATGTGTGCCAACTCATAGCAAAGGCAGCCGCTTTTAACCTATTTCCGCATTCCATATAAGACCCCGATTGTTTGTTGTTTTTCATCACATGCCAATGACTGTTGAGCGAATTCATTTTCATTGTATTCCAACTTTTGATATTTTGTTTCACTCTTACAACATTCTATGAAAGTTAAAAGCAAACAGAATCATTGTTTAAACTTTCCAGAAAGGAGATTTAAAGGAGATGCAAATGGTCTGCATAATCCTGAACGAGGTGAAGAGTTTCAAATATTATCTCTGTTATTTCCAGATAATGATCTCTTCTATCTCTCGCAAGTCAAAAGCGTGACTTCATATCGGACATTTAGTATTCAGGCATCATAACAGACTTCGGCAGGAGCTGTATAGCCGTGGATGAAGTAGAGAGTATTACTGACACTTTCCTGATATAGAAACAGATTGATGGGATCCATGCAGTTCCATTATCTCTTCGATCTCATGTCCAAGCCCCACTCAACAGAATAATAAGAAGTTTCTAAGGGTTCAATCGTAGGAATACCTTTTGGTAATGTGGTATCACAATGAACCTACGAGATTATGTGAGCCAACTCACAACGAAGGCAGCAACTTCTTATCTATTTCCACATTCCATATAAAACCCCGATTGTTTGTTGTTTTTCATCACATGCCAATGACCGAATGTAAAAAATAAATCTTTTAAAACCAATGATGGTTTGTCAAGATTCTGCGATTGTATTACCTTAATGTTTGGGAACTCTTGTCACCATCATCATGCATAGTTAGTTAACATTTCCTTCATTTTCATTATATTCCAACTTTTGGTTTTTTACTCTTGAAACATTCTATGAAAATTAAAAGCAAACAGAATTGTTGTTTACACTTTCCAGAAAGGATATTTATGGGATATGCAAATGGTCTCTGCTACCTTCATCTGCAGAAGCTGTACAATCCTGAACAAGGTGAAGGGTTTCAAATACTATTTCTGTTATTTCCAGATAATGATATCTTCTATATCTCGATATAGATATCAAAAGTGTGACTTCTTAACGGATATTTGGTATACAGGCATCACAACAGACTTCTCTAGGAGCTGTATAGCCGTGGATGAAGTGGAGAGTATAACTACCAATGTCCTGCTATAGAAACAGATCGTTGGGATTCACGCAGTTCCACTATCTCTTCGATCTCTCGGATGTCTGAACCCTACTCAACATCATAATAAGAAGTTTCTATGGGTTCGATCGTATAACTACGAGGAATACCATTCGGAACTGTGGTATCACAATGGAACTCAGAGTTTAAGTGAGCTAACTCATAGTGAAGATAGCCACTTATTACCTATTTTCACATTCCATATAAGACCTCGATTGTTTGTTGTTTATTATCACATGCCGATGACTGTTGACCGAATTCTGAAAATAAATTTAATAAAACCCACGATGGTTTTTCAAGATTCTGCGATGGTATTACCGTAATACTTAGCCACTCTTGCCATCATCATGCATAGTAAGTTAACATTTCCTTTGTTTTCATTTTGTTCCAATTCGTGTTATTTTATTTTACTCTTACAATATTCTATGAAAATTAAAAGCAAACAGAAGCGTTGTTTTAACTATCCAGAAATGAGTTTTTAGCGAGATGCCAATGGTCTCTGCTAATGTCTGCTACAGAAACTGTATAATCCTGAAAGAGGTAAAGAGTATCAAATACTATCTCCGCTTTATCCAGATAATGATCTCTAATGGCTTTACATCGGACATTTGGATAGTATTACTGCCACTGTCTTGCTATAGAAACAGATCGATGGGATCCATACAGTTCCATTAACTCTTCGATCTCTCAGATGTCCGAATCTTACTCAACAGCATAATAAGAAGTTTCTATAGGTTCGATCGTAGAACTAAGAGGAATACCTTTCGGAACTGTGGTGTCACAATGGAACTCAGAGTTTATGTGAGCTAACTCATAGCGAGGGTTGCCAATTCTTACCTATTTCCACATTCCATAGGAGGCTCCGATTGTTTGTTGTTTATCACATACCAATGACAGAATGTGAAAAAAATAATCTTTTGAAACCAACGATGGTTTGTCAAGATGTTTGGCAACTCTTGTCATCATCATCATGCATAGTATTTTAGCATTTCCTTAATTTTCATTGTATTCCAATTCTTGTTATTTTATTTTACTTTTACAACATTCTATGACACATTTCAACATTTTTTCATTATATTCCTATTGTTCCCTCCATTCCTTGTTCTGGTCAAGATATTTTTTTTTTTTACAATGAACATGGTTAGTTTGTAGTTTGGGTTTTGCTGTATACAATTTAGTTAACTTTTTTTATTTTTTCTACTTGAAATACATGTGCATACGTAAGTATGTAAGTACGTACGTAAACTGACCAACGCCAACAAACCGGCCGGCATTCCTGTTTAGTTTCTGTTTTCCTCAACCGTTTATCATGTGTTAAAAGCATACGTTTGTTAGTTGGTTCGTTCGTTCCATGCAACCAGAGCAACAACAAACACAGCATGCAACATGCTTTGTCATCTCTTCAAGTGCTTGCTTGTGGTTTCTATCATAAACACATACTACAATTTTTTTTTGTTGTTTCCATGTGTATGAGGGATGGAAAATCGGAATTTTGAAATGGTACTGGAGCTCAACCAAAAAAGTACTTTTTCGCCCTTGACAGTACTAAAACAAATTAATGACCGGTTTCTGTACTTGTCAATTGCATGTGACAAGTTTGCATCAATCGTCGCACACGATTGACGCTCGTCGTACAGAAACTGAACATAATTCAATATAAAAGTTCTTAAATTAAGGACAACCTTGTCCATTTATTTATTTTTAAGAGAAAACTCCAATAAAGGTTGACTTAAATCAAAATTTTCATTTATTTGAAGCTTTCGAAGCATTTTTCTAATAAAAATTGATTTTTGGAAATTGTTTTAGATTTGGTTTAACAAATGTATGAAATCGTCTGGTATATAAAACGTATTAAATAAGTAGCGGGGGTACTACGGTATCTTTGAGAGTGAAAAAGTACTGAAAAAAGTACAAACTTTTCCATCCCTGATGTATATGTACAAATTTTATTTACATTTTTATTGTTGTTGCGGCGATTGTTGCTGCTGCTGCTGCTGCAATTGTTTATGACCGATCTTTTCATCAGTATATGGCATGAAATAAACATTAAGTTGTAGTGGTACGTGGCATAAAAATGTATCTAACGTATGGTTGTAGATATTAACTGTTACTAGAGGTCAAGTAACTGCTTTCCCTGGAAAGTTTACATTAAATTTGTAGTTTTTGTTTAAGCAAATACTTTAAATGTCATATAAAACTAATGAAAACTACTGATCTCATGGATCAAAATGATTGTATTTATCATTTGAAGCTCAGAAGCTCATTTTCAATACTGAATTAACATACAACCGCCATTAACTAGAAACTTTAGGAAAGCCACACGTCCTGCAATTAATTTGGAAATAAATCTAAGATTTGCAATATCTAGGAGTTATCCTGGACAAAAATCAGCTATAAAATCTTAACACTTAAACCAGAATGCAGGCAGAAATGATAGAAATAAAGGAAGGGGCTGACTGGTTGAGTTGCAATGTCTTGTCTAGAACCGCAGTAAACATCTTTTATGACAGTCAAGCCGCGGTCAAGTCTCTGGAGTCCATGTTTCTGAAAATAAGATCTGCCCTTAACTGCCGCACGTCTTTAAATGAGATGGCCCCTCTATGAGCCTTTTTGAGCACCACTTTAGCACTATGATACCATCCAGCGAGTCTTGGATGAGGGGAATTCCGGATAGTGGAGCCTATATACATTTTTACACGGATAGATCGAGGCTGCACGAACAAGTGGGCTCTGTAGTCTAATTGGAGGGGCATGGGTTAAACCAGGCTCGAAGATTACCGGATCATTGCAGTGTTTACCCGGCAGAGATGCTGGAAATAAAGGAAGGGGCTGACTGGTTAAGTTGCAATGTCTTGTCTACAACCGCATTCAACATCTATTCTGACAGTCAAGCCGCGGTCAAGTCTCTGGAATCCATGTTTCTGAAAACAAGATCTGCCTTTACTGCCGCACGTTTTTAAATGAGATGGCCAAGCAGTTTGATATACGACTCATATTGGTCACAGGGCACAGAGACATTCCAGGGAATTGCAAAGCCGATGAGCTTGCAAGACTGGAAACTACCTTACAGGTTCCAACAGAATTGCAATGTGTTGGTATGGCTTTAGAAACGCGACAGAGACTAATCAGAGATGGACAAATGGATTGACGTGTGAGACAAAACGACAGATTTGGCCTTCTCTTAACCAGAGGCGCACAAGTGAGCTGATATCGTTTCCAAGAGGAGAGATTCCGACAGTGGTTGCTGTAATTACCGGAAACTGTCTAATAGGGAAGCACGCTGAGCTGATAAATGTGCCGTAGTTGTATGGATGAAGAGGAGTTGGAAACTATCGAACACTTCATTTACCATTGCCTGGCACTTTCTGGTCCAAGACTTGCTTCACTGGGATCTAGGGAGCTGCACGATATCTTAGGAGTTTCATAAGAAGCTCAAATTGGTTTAACGGCAGGGACCACTAGGGCAACCATTACATTCCCGTGGCATCACAATGGACCTCAGAGTCTACGTGTGCTGACGTAAAACGTCAGCAGCCACTTACAACCTAACCTAACCAGAATGCAAAATGCTTCCATATATTGCTGAACCAGGGCTATTGGTGGAATTACTTTTCGGAACGTCAGTGTACCATTCAATACAGTCGTCTGACCCATAATACGTACTGAGTATCAATTTAGTCAAAGGCATGAGGCCAAACGTACTGGGATACTTATAAAAATTCTCTGACTGTGAAAATTTCTTGAAAAAAATTTGAAGATCCAAAAAGTCATTTTGGAGGAAATTTCGTGAGATCATTAAAGATACTTCTACAGTCGCAAGACTTCATTAAACGATAGTGAAATCCATTACGAACGATATGGGGGTTTTAAATGGAAATGACGGTATTTGTACCAAGGATCATAGAGAGACTTATGTATTTACTTTCCTAATAAGCCCTTATATGATTCTTCAGGAAATAATAGTATACACGACTCCACAAGACTCTGTAGGAGAACATCTTATCTTTCAAGTGTTATCTTCGACCCGGATAAGGTTAGATTGTACATTAAATCCTTCAATCCGTTCAATTCCCCTGGTAGGGGATGAAATCTTTTCCGCATTTGGAATGGTTTATATTTCCTTTTCGATACTTTGGTATCTGTCTTTAGATTGAGCTTTGGAAGGAAGGTAAATGTTGTATTCATACCTGAGGCAGGAAATAGACTGGCCAAATTGCCAAAATCGTATCACATGCTTTCTACTAAAGACTATGGAAAGATTACAGGACTTTCACTTTAGATCCATATATTTGGACCAATATCCTTTCCTTATCCAACGCTCTTCGTTTGATCAGGAATTGGTGCACTGAACAGGGTTAACTGGTTAACTTGGTTAACTCTAGGTTAGGTTAGGGTGGGGCTGTCCGATTGACACCTCGCATAAACCTCGTGGTCCATAGCGATACCACAAAACTTTTTCCGCTAGCGGCGCAAGTTAAACACATTCAAAGTCATTGTAAATCTTTTCTAGATCCATTTGCGTTATATCCTATATCCAGTACCGAAACTTATCTGACCGGTAATGTATCGGCAATTCCTTGCTACGGCTGGGCAGTAATAGGGTATGTATTCCAATGTTTCATCCACCCCCGGTGAGTGGCATCTTTTAGAACTAGCGGTTATAAGTACAATATTCTTGCTATGAAAGCCGATAAGACAATGACCAGTTATTAGTTCATCAGAGCTCCACATTCCCTTCTCGTAAGTGATAGTAGATATTTAGTTTTCCCTTGGTCATAGGTTGCCCAAAATGTTTTGCTGAGTTAATATGTTGCTAGTTCTCTCCACTACCTGTTTGCCTTTGCAACATTGATGGAATTTCGTCTAAGTTTGTGTGTAAAAGCGGTGGTAAAGTTTTTTTTTCATTTCTCTTTATTCCATAATAAATTAACCTAGTTGTATAGACCCAACATCTACAAGTTCTCGTAACTCCATTAACCCTAACGAAATTATTATAGTTGTGATTACTAGGAGAAGAAATCTCAACTTGGGTACAATTTATTTAGGGAATTCTGCTATCAAACTCTCCAAGGGTGTAATAATGGATACGAAACTTATTTGGAATTCGCATTTGGACGGCACTATCAGGAAGGCTATTCGGCAGTGAATGGACTTGTTGGTAGGACCTGGAATCTAAGCGCCAAAATGGTCATGTGGATCTACAAGATTATTGTTAGACCGATCATGACGTATGCTGCCATAGTCTAGTGGCCAAAAACTATGCTGAGGAATGCTGCGACAAAACTACTCTAATCACGGGTGCTATGAACACCTGCCCAACATTGGCCCATGAAGACATTTTAAGTTTCACACCTTTCACACCGACATTTTTATCAGATCTACGGCTGTGCGTAGGATGAATATCGATTACTCTGACCCTCGCAACTTCAGAAGTCACTATAATATCCTTTCTTCAATAGGAATTAAGGAAAACTTGTATATGCCAGCGGATAGCATAAATTCTGAGCTTCGCGTAGGAAGGGAATTTAAGATTGCGATACCTAGTAGATAATATTGGGATGTGGTTGGGCCATCTGAAGACACAATAAAACTTTACTATGCTATCTAAGTAATATAGAAACCCTATGTGTATTACCGTACTCTATGGACTCCAACCAACCCGAATTGTTATATGAGAACCTCTGCATAAGATTTTGTTCACTTTTGTAGCACTGTGTAATTAACAAAATCGTAGTTTACCGTATTTTGCAAATATCTTCGTTTTGCACAATAAAATCTAAAAAATGTATATTTAGCTTATAATTAACTCCTAATATTTAATTATTAAACTTTGTTAATATTATGTTGAAAGTTTTGATTTTAACTGAAATTAGTCATACAGTTATTTACTTAATTTGGAAAATGAAAACCTTATCAGATAAAATATAAATGTTTTGCAAACAATGTGCTGCTACTGCCAAAACGTTCTAACAGAGTTGTGAATGGAAGCTTTTAGAATTTAGAGTTGCCACTTATTATATGTTATGGTTTGAATTGAAAGAATTAAGAAAATAAAATGCTGGCTGAAAAATTAAGGATTTCTTGATATAAAGAGGTTGGTTTTTGAAGGTTCCAAAATCGGATGCTCTTATTCATATTCTATTTCGAACATTTTATAACGGGTTTAAATGTCGATAAATAATCGTGGACTTATAAGAGGTTTAGCAAGGTTCGAAAATTAAAAAAAACAAGTAAGAGTTTTAAATTCGACTGTGCCGAATTTTTGATACCCTCCAACATGTTAAATTAATAAAATTGCAGGTGCGTTAGGGGGGGGGGTCACTTTCCCCCTCGCAGTTTATGTTTATAAATTCATTTATTATGCGTTTTGCACTTCAGTAATAAAATTTTATCATTATTTAAATAATTTTTCAATATTCACGCCCACGAAAAGGGGCGGAGCAAATACATCACATTTTCTAATACCCGGGGTTCAATAGCAGGATCTAGAACTTCTTCCGACATTAAAATGTTTCATTTGCTTAATAAAAGAATAATAAAACCTGTAAGAAATTTATTTTTTTAGAGGTTGTGTTAGTTCCTCAAAGGGGAACTTTTTTACCCCTGGAGACACACTTCAGGAGACTAGCTTTTTTATTTTGGGCTGTATCGTGTCTTCCACAGACAGACGGACGGACATCGCTAGAATGTGTTAGAATCGATCACTGGTCATAAATATATATACTTTATGGGGTCCTAGACCGATATTTCGATGCGTTACACACGGAATGACAAAGTGAGTATACCCATACACTGTGGTTGAAATGTATAAAAATATCTATAAGGATTTGTTGTTTTGTAAAGTATCCAAAACTTGGGCTTAGGTTAGGTTAAAGGTGGTGGAGCATAAAGTTCAGACTCCTCGAATAGACCGGCTGGTCGACGATGATTAAACGCGTTAGTCCATGTTGCGAACAGTTTTAGTTGACTAAGGTCCATAGCCGCGATATCATCCAGATTCTCGAAAACTTGGGCTATATTAGTGTCTTATCGCGAAGGTTCAGATAGTTGCTTCTTCATCCTACACTTATGCCAACTTAAAAAATCCTTCTCTACCTAATAACATCGGTCATAATGATTGCACAGTATGGAGTCACGTCGGCAATTCCAACACCTATTCTGATAGTCAATATCACTTCTGAAAACAAGATCTAGCCTTAACTGTCGCGTGTTTTTAAAGATGGATTAACAGTTTTCGACTCTCATGGGCCCCAAGTCACACGGATAACTCAGGAAACAGCAAAGGCGAGGAGTTTTTAAGATTGGGAAGTACCTTACGGTACCATAATGTTTTTCTATTCCTCCAGAAACTTACAGGCAAAAACTGCGGCTTTGTTTCAGTGAGGAAACCAATTAGAGATGTGCAGATGGAGGGACCTATGAGACATGACATATTCGGCCCTCTCTTACTCGTAAACAAAAACGAACAAGTACGCTGTTGTCTCAAGAATTGCCTGCTAAATGTGCAAAGAATGCTTATGATTCGTTAGGGGAACAGGTGAAATTTGGCATCACATATCTTCTAGTATGGGGGACATTCCGGTTAGTGGAGCCACCATAAATTTTTACACAGATGGATCAAGGCTGCACGAACAAGTGGGCTTTGGAGTCTATTCGGAAGAGCTTGGATTGAGCCTGGCTCGAAGATTGCCAGATCATTGCAGTGTTTACCAGGCAGAGATGCTGGCAATAAAAGAAGTGGCTGAGTTGCAATGTCTTGTCTACAACCGCAGTCAACATCTATACTGACACTCAAGCCGCGGTAAAGTCCCTGGATTCAATGTTTCTGAAAACAAGATCTGCCCTTAACTGCCGCACGTCTTTTAATGGGATGGCCAATCAGTTTAACATACGACTCATATGGGTCCCAGGGCACAGAGATATTCCAGGGAATTGCAAAGCCGATGAGCTTGCAAGACTAGGAACTACTGTAAGGTATTACAGGTTCCAACAGAATTGGAATGTGTTGGTATGCCTCTAGAAACTTGCAAGCAAAACCTACGGATTTGTTCTGCGACGGAGACCAATCAAAGATGGGCAAATGGATGGACGTGTGATACAACACGAATGATTTGGCCTTCTCTTAATCAGGGGCGCAAAAGTGAGCTGTTATCGCTTCAAAGAGGAGAGATTTCGTTGGTGGTTTCTATAATTACCGGACACTGTCTTATAGGGAAGCACGCAGAGCGGTTGAATGTGCCGTCGAATGGCTTTTGCCGAAGTTGCATGGATGAAGAGGAGTTGGAAACTATCGAACACTTTATTTGCCATTGCCCGGCACTTTCTGGTCAGAGACTTGCTTCACTGGGATCTAGGGAGCTGTACGATCTTTCTGAATTGTCGGATGTCGAAATTCAACATTTAAGGAGTTTTATAAGAAGCTCAAACTGGTTTAACGACAGGGACTAGTAGGAAAACCTATTACAGTCCCATGGTATCACAATGGACCTCGGAGTCTACGTGTGTTGACGTAAAAACGTCAACAGCCACTTACAACCTAACCTATCTTCTAGTATAGGAGATAAACATAGGTCATAAAGCTGGAAACGAGATGAAAAATAGGTAGATATCACTGGCTACGTGTAGGATATCGCGTATACTATGGTCATTGCCAAATCCTAAGAGGCCGAATGTCTGCTTATATTGGAAAGCTAACCGTAAGCCTATTGGTAGGAGAACTGACATCACGTTGTATAATCGGCCATATGTTTTGCAATCACGGACGGGGTTTATTTTATGAGTAAGGGAGGACTCGGTGCAGCATTTGTTATGGAATACCCAGGACTGGAGGAGCGCCGACCTTTAGAAACTGTTGGTTTCTAAAGATTTCAAATGGAGAGTTTTTATTATCAATGGAAGATTATAGAAAGTTATTATAATCCTAGGATTCGCCAATCATTTAAGGGTTTCACATATCAAAATTTAAAAATCTGTTCTAATTAAATTATGCAAAAACTATTGGCAACACTAAGTTCTTAATTTTACCGGTATTTTTTTTTTTCAACCGCTGGTAATATTACCTTACTGTATCTGATATGATGGTGTACTGCAAGATAGTTTTGAATGGATGTATGTACGAGTATGTTCTTCTTTTCATGTGTGTTTGTGATTTAAAGAGTGTTTGTATGTTTACGCTTTGGGCCAAATGGTGATTAAATTTCTAAAAATAATATTACAAACAAAATAACAAAAAAACAACAATAAAAAATGTTTAATTACGCGCGGCCTTAACTCGTTTTTCTGTTCTGTTTGGTTTTGTACCTACTGAATGAATGAACTGAGAACTGCTAACTGGCCCCCCAACAACAAGAGTTAATATTTTGTTGATTTACTTTTTTTTGTTAAGGTTTTTGTTTTTATCATCTACATTCATAAATTTTTGTGTTAAAAAAAAAGTGAATTTAAAACAAAATGTGACATATTTCGCATGCGACGTAATAATTGTAAATATTAGATAAATACATTCAGATTGTATTAAAAGAATATGAAAGTAAAATATGAGATGTATCTATGTCTGTTAACATACAGACATGCATTATTAAAATGTATGTCTGTAAACTGACGGATCAGCCTCTAGTTACGTGGTTTGACAGTAATGGAAAGATGTCACAGGTTAGACTCTGAGATCCGTTGTCATACCAATGTAATTGGTTCCCCTACTAGTACCTGTCATTAATCCAATTTGAGCTTCTTGTGAAGGTTAGGTTAGATTTGGCGGAGTCAAAGACTCCTCACATAGACCGGATGGTCCATATCGAAACCACAATAATTCCTCAGCGACGCTGATAGAACGCGTTTGTCCTCATCGCGAATTGTACTATTTGACTTAGGTCGACATTCGAAACTCGAAGTCATGTCTGCCTAAAATGTGCAGTCGGGTTCTGGCCAAAGCAGGACATTGGCAAAGAATATGTTCGACCGTTTCTTCTGTGTTAGGTTCATCGCACCTTCTACAGCTTGCATCAGAAATAAGTCCCATCTTCTTTCTATGATAACCTATTAGGCAGTGCCCGGTGATCACTCCAGTAAGTACACGGCAGTTCCATCTAGTGAGTGAGAGTAAGTATTCAGTTTTTCTTAGATTGTAGCATGCCCACAATCTTCTACTGTTCGCACTTGTTGTTAGCTCTCTCCACTTTCTATTAGCCATTGCAGTGTTTTGAATGTCGCGTAGCGATCTGAAGTGCTGGATTGGTGGATCAATATGCACAGAAATACCAATACCATCAGCACATTGTTTCGCGAGCTCGTCCGCTCTCTCGTTTCCTTGAATACCTATGTGACCTGGTACCCATATTAGTTTCACCTTGTTCATACTCCCTAAACTTTGTAAGTTCTCGAAGCATTCGGAAACTACTTTAGACTTGATGTAAAAGCTTTTAAGAGCTTGTAGAGCAGCTTGGCTGTCAATGTAAATGTTAAATTCTCTGTTTGTCGCATCACCAAACTGTGAAGCTGTGAAGCGGTCGAAAATAAGTTTGGGCACTCTGTAATCGGTGGCAATATCATTTAAATTGTCCATGTTACTGTGTCCAAAATTGCGTTGCCTGAATAAATTTGACTCTTTGAGACGAAGGCAGGACTTATGAGCCTTCCCCTTTGCAAAGATGTCAGTTGGTATCAGGTGCAGTAGCGTGTCAATAGATTCAGCTGATGTTGTTCTCAGAGCGCCTGTGATGCATAAACCCATGAGACTTTGAATTCTCTGAAATTTTAAGTGCGTCACATTACGCTCCAGTGGGTCATACCAGACCATAACACCATACAGTAAGATTGGTCTTACTACAGAAGTAAGTGATCCTTGGTTCCAGTCCCCAAGTTGCGCCAAACATTTTCTTGCATGCGTAGAAGGCGTTGTATGCCTTCTTGACCCTTTCTTCGGTGTTCTGTTTCCATGACAGTTTACTGTCTAAAATGATTCCTAAAAATTTCGCTTGGTTTGATAAAGGAATTCTAACTCCGTTTATCTCGACCTTAAACGTCTCTATTTTGTACCTGTTCGTAAAAAGTACCATTTCCGTTTTATCCGGGTTAACGTTTAGGCCATTATTATTAGCCCATTTCCACATTTGCCTCAGTGGCACTTCCAAAAGTTCCGATACTGTGCCCAAAAACTTTCCACACGACATAATGACAACGTCGTCTGCATAAGCTACCACTGTTGTCCCTTGCGATTTCAACTTCTTTAAAATGGGGTCCACTACTAAAAGCCAGAGTAGTGGTGACCAAACACCACCCTGTGGCGTTCCTTTTGACGCGTATCTTGTAACCTTTGCTTCTTGTGAAACTCCTATGATAATTTTGACATCCGACAAATCCTAAAGATCGTGCAGCTACCTTGATCCCAGTGAATCAAGCCTCTGACCAAAAAGTGCCGGGGAATGAGAGATGAAGTGTTCAATAGTTTGAAACTTAAGGAGGAGTTAGAAACTATTAGTTTCTAACTTCTCCTCAATCATGCAACTCCGGTTAAAGCCATTTGACACACACATTTAACCGCTCTGCGTGCTTCCTTATAAGAAAGTCTCCGGTACTTATAGCAAACACTGTCGAAATCCTCATCGCGAGTATCGCGAATACGAGCGCTAACTTCGAAAAACGGCTAGGGCCATTGAATTCAGAGTGTGTTATCATCTCGTTAATTATCTGGAGTCCAATTCATTACTAAATGACCGACAGTATGATTTCCGTAAAAGTCGTTCTAATGGAGATCTGTTAGCGTTTCTATCGGAACGTTGGAGTCGGTCTAAACAATATTTTGGTGAGAGTAAGATGATGGCTTTAGATATTTTCAAAGCATTCGATCGTGTATGGTACGCAGCGCTTGTGTCTAAGATTTTTGCTTTTGGTGTGGGTAATGATTTCTATCGTTTTATTTCGAGCATTCTCAGGGACCGTACTATACGTGTTGTCATAGATGGGATCTCTTCAAGAGAATTTCAGCTTAATTCAGGGTACCCCAAGGCTCTGTTCTTTCTCCTTCTCTATTTCTTATCTTCCTAAACGACCTTCTAAGTCAAACTTCTAATCCTATCTACTCTTATGCAGATGACAGCAACATTTTTCATTTATTTTCCTTTAGTAATAGGCCAAGCCTTTTGGAGGTTGGGTTTATGAGACGGAAAATGAATGACACACTCAACCGAAATCTTTCTTTTTCTGTATCAATGGGTGGTATAGATATTAAGGAATCGGAAACTCTTGATGTTCTGGGCATGAAAATACAGTGTGATGCCCGATAGAAAAAGCATATTTTACAAGTGTCGAAAGAAGCATTCAAGTGTCTT
Source organism: Pegoplata infirma (assembly GCA_963921195.1). NCBI lineage: Eukaryota > Metazoa > Arthropoda > Insecta > Diptera > Anthomyiidae > Pegoplata > Pegoplata infirma. The sequence goes on from OY992539.1 coordinate 54,520,073, forward strand.
GGCTTTCTGAAAAGGTGTAAGAACTACTTTACCTCGTCCGATCTCCGCACTATCTATTCCACCTATATTCGACCGAAAATGGAATACAACTCCCATATATGGGCAGAAGCTTTAGTGTCTATTCTGAATTTTCTGAATCGTGTGCAAAGGAGGGCGATTAAGCTTATTAATGACAATAGCGTATCTAACTCTATTGATTCATTAGAGCATCATCGGAATGTGGGTTGTATGACACTGTTCTAATGATATTACCATGGGAAATGTTCTGCTGAGATAAGCGAACTCATACCCGGAGTCCGTGTTTTTGTTCGTAACACTCGCTTATTAAGTAGAGCTCATCCATTTGTAATCGACTTTCCAGTCTATCGCACAACACATTACAGGGAGAATTCGTTTCTCTGTCGATCTATTCGTATGTGGAATAATCTCCCCGCAGAAGTCTTTCCTGACAGATGACACATCTAGAAAGGTTCAAGTCAAATATTCATAAACACTACTCCATCCTTCCTCCCTATGGTATGGACCTATTTGTCCTGATATCAACACAATCCACTGCATTTGTAGGGGCATCCCCTGAGTGTTGTTTTAATATAAAAAACGTAGACGCATACTGCCTACCCAATGTGGTATCAGATGAAGGAGGATTTTTAATGCAGCCGTAGGTGAAGCATCTGTGATGCACATCGACACCTACAGGGCTTAACCTATGATCGAAGGAAAATGAATGACAAATGCTGCTGTCGTCTGCAAACGAATAGATAGGGTTGTAAGTTTGGCATAGAAGGTCATTAATAAAGATAAGAAAAATAGTAGGAGAACAGAACCTTGCGGTACCCCTGAATTGAGTTGAACCCTATCCGGTCTTTGATACAAGATACAAGTGCGTCGTGCAACACTCGATCAAACTTACTTTCACCGAATTATTGAATGGAACGACTACAACGTTCCGAAAGGAACGCCATCAGGTCCCTCGTATAATGACCTTTGCGGAAGCCATACTGTCGGTCGCTGAAAAGAGAGTTTGACTCCAGATAGTCAACAAGGTGATGATTTACCATGCTATCCATCACCTTCGAGAGCGTAGGACAAATTGATATCGGTCAATAATTCTCAGGTTTAGAAGACGCACCCTTTTTAGGGATTGGTTGAACATTGGCTACCTTCCAGCAAGAAGGGTAAATACCCTATGCAACGAAAAGGTTTGCCAACGGACAGGCTAATGCCGAGGAGCACTGCTTTAGCACCAGTGCTAGTATGACATCGGGTCCCGATTTACGTTGAGATCCTCAAGTACTCTTTTAACTGCATGAGCTCGAAATTTCTTGCAAACAATCCAGCGAAAAGGTTAGCCTTACTAACTGGGTCAGTGAACAATTGGTCATCCTTTATGAGAGTCGGCATAGAAGAACTAGCATTGTCCCTTACTCTCTTAACAAATGACCAAAAGTTATTGCTACCCCGAGGGGCAGAAAGAACTTTAGCGCGAAGACGCTGTTCGTATAAAAGCTTCTCGCGTCTCAGTATCATGGCACAATTGGTTCTCGCCTGCTTGCGTTCATATAAAAATTGTCGTTTTTGTCATCCCGTTAATTTCTGGATCTGACTTCAGTTCTGCAAGTCTGATTAAACCAACACTCATTATTTGGCTTAGCCGAAACCAGCTTTGGAGGAATACATTTTTTTCATTTCACGCCCAATCACATTAGCCACCATTTCTGCAGCGGCATCGGCGTTACCCAACAAGCCTTCCCGTAAATATAAACTGAGCGTTTAGCAGCCGACCAAGAAACGCTTTGAAGTGCCGAGTACGAAAAGGATTCAGAAATAGTGCTATAATCCGAATTACCGTGAGGTTCTAGTACCTTTACCTCATACTTTTTAGGGTGTGAGGTAAGAAAAAGGTCGAGAGTATTTTGTTGTTGCCCTTCAACACACGCACTGTGTGTTGGTTCGTCCACTAGTTGCCAGAATGTTGTTGGGTTCAACGTATTTGCCTTCGGGAGTGGTATGGCTGGAATGGCGAAGCCAGGAGGAGTTGTGAACGTTGAAGTCCCCAGCGCCGACAACTTCAGCGCTCGGACAACTCATAAGGATCCTGGTGATAATTTCAAACAGGGTGTCAAACCAATTAAAGAAATTCCCCCCTAGCGGATTTAAACTCCTGTAAAGAAATAAAAAATATATATAAGACCCGAATTTGAATTGACCTGTTTTGATTTCAATTAACCTACAAATGTATTTAAAATTTTAAAATTTCACATATTTAAAATTTTATGAAGTTTTTAAATTTAGCAAATTAAATTTATAATGGTACCATCTCGACTACCAATGTGTTAATCGAGATTTAACTGTTAACAGCTACATATTTCCAAATGCAAAAACAATGTTTATTATTTTTTTTTATTTAAGATTTTTATGATATGTTTACAAATTTGTATGTACTGATAAAATAATTGGGTTCTTTTCTTTTTTGATATAATTTTTAGGTCTTGTGTCATCATAATTCAATTAAACAACCAAAACCAGCCTAAAAACACATTTGGGAATACAAATCAAAAAAAGCTTTTTAGTGTTTGTTAAAATTCAAATTAAAAAAAAGAATCCCTTATCTTCTCTACTTCGTTTATCATTTAAAAACATGTCACCAACCAAGGATAATATGAATCATATTAATAATAATCATACAACATTATCAAGGCGCTCACGTGATGAATTTTCAGAAACGGTAAGTTGAAAACTTTTTTAATTATTATTTTTTATAAATTTTAAATATTCAAAAATTTTAAAAGTGAGTGATCTCAAATTTTTGTAGTTTTTTAATTACTGATTGTGAGTGCAATTTTTACAAAAAAATGTAGAATATTCTATTTTAATTTATTTAAATTATTTCAGTAAAGTATTTTTTTTACTATCATTTTTTATTATTCATCAATTGTCTCTCCATCAAAAAAATTAAGTTGTCACGTTGTCTCTTTACTATTTTGGTCGATTTTATATTTTATTTATTTTGATTAATTTCAGTTGCACAAAAAAATAAATAATTCAATTCTACAAAAAAAGAACTCAAAAATTATTTAAAAAAATTTAAGAATGCGTCGTAACAATTTTTTTTTGTATTCAATTTTTGCAATGTCAATTACACTGTGCAACAGTGTATGGGCCTCCAAAGATTCTGAAAAGAGTTGAGACCCACAAAATATGGTGTCATCAGTTTTTGCCCCACAGCTTAATCGGACTTCGCTTAATTATATTCATTAATAATGTCTGATCCCACTGCTTTTCAGAATGTTTTGGAGCATATAAAAGGGAATTGGTCACCAAACTGGACAATCCGAGTATAGGATTTTACTACCTTTTGGTAGTAGACTCGAACCTATATAATCAAATTCTTGTGTTCTTCAAAGAGTCTTTATTTGTTGCACAGTGTTATTCAACTCGTTTACTTTGAATATGACGTAATACAGAGGGGTCTTTTGGAAAAAAAAATAACAAAAACAAAAATGTACAAAAAAATGCTAAATACCTTTTATTTTAATTTATAAAAATATTTAGGCGACAAATATGATTTTTTTGTTTTGTTGAGGAGTAATTTTTAGCAGATTCTTTTTTGTATAGGAATGTATGTATGCATTTTTGTCTGTATTAAAGTACACTGAAAAAAGCTTCGTATAAGTAATGAAAATTGACATCAGCTTAATGAAAAATGACTCACGGTTTTAACTGAAGCTAGTGTCAATCTGGTGTCATAAAAGTTTCTGTCAATGAAAACTTTCATGGAAATAATGAAAATAATGAAAATATTCGTAGAATGTGTTATAAAATTTTGACACATTTTATGAAGTATTTGATGAAATGCATGAAAGCATTCATTGGCTAAAGGTTGAATAGCAGTAGGTAAATGAAAGAAAATCTCAACCTGATATCTAAATGAATAAAAATGTTCATTAATATGGCAATTATTTAACACAACTACGAAAATTCATCACATTTGGTACTTTTTAATTTTCGATGATCATAACAAATTGTTGTCTTCAATAGCGCGGATTTTTTTTTGAACTGATTGCTTTTAACGAAAATGTGATCAGTGTTTTATTTTTCACACCCAAAAGAATAAGTAAAAGTGTTATATTCCTCAGTGACGACCCATAAGTAGCCCTCCACTTTAGATAATAGTAGATTTGAAACAATGTTGTATTTTAAGTGACAGATCTGATCTCTTTTTTACACCGGTTGCTAATTTAACTAGAAAATGGGACAAAAATAAAATCAAATTTAGTTCATACACATTCAAGGATTAGCTGAAGACGAATTTTTTTTTTAATTATCCAAAAAATTTTTTTTACATAAATTTTTTTTTTTCATCAATTTTTTTTTCATCAAATTTTTTATTACATAAATTTTTTTTTTTATCAATTTTTTTACATCAAACATTTTTTTTCATATTTTTTTTTTACATTAAAAAAATTTTTTTTTTATTAATTTTTTTATTACATAAAATTTTTTTTCATATATTTTTTTAATTAAATTTTCGTTTTTCATTAATTTTTTGTTTTAATAAATTGTTATTTTAATTTTTTTATTTATTTAGGAAAAAATTTTTTGGTGGTAAGAATTTTTTCCATGTATTAGGGAATTCCACTAAAGTTTTTTCCTAATTTTACTAAATTGTAAGAAAATTTATCAACTATATTGAAGGAATTTGTGGCCCAAAATTTAGTTAGATCTGTTTTTTTTTTTGAAATTGATAACATCAAACAACTCGACATTTACTCGAGATCGATTGTTCCAGACCCATATTTCGATATGTTACAAACGAAATGACAAACTTCAACATACCCTCCATATATCAGGAAGTGTCACACATTTGGTATTAATTGATAGAACAACAAAAAAAAACACTACATTCCAAATACTTTATACATACATAATATAAATTGCAATGATAAGGGGGTATTATTATTATTTTTTAAAAGATATCTGTAAAATAAAAAAAAAAAACAATAAAAAATACTATAAACAAACAAATGTGTTAGAATTTGTTTATATTTATAAAAGGTGAACTAATTCAATTTACTTAGATAATACATATTTTTTATTTAAGTTAAAAACAATCGAAAGTTTTATTAAATTTTAATTTAACAATAACACGGAGTTTTCAAATTTATTTTTTATGAGATTTTGATAAGCCACTTAATGCACATATCTGGTTTATTACAATTAAGTATTTTGGGGCTTTAAAGCAGTGATGGTCATTTTTGTAATTCCTATTCCCGCGGGAATAGGCTGAAAAATGCTGCTTGTGCGCTGTCGACACACGTACACTATAAAATTCTGTTGCTTGAGCAAATTTGTTGACTTTTCGCTTGCTACTACCCACACAAGCGTAAATGTTATAGTATGTGTGTGCGCACCACTGCTTTAAAGTCACAAAATTGAAATAAATTTTAGAATTTAATTTACTTATTGTAGAATTTAATGACAAAAAACGGGAGAAAAAAGAGATTTTCGGATAAAACATATCGAGTTTAAGCTAATTTTAAGTGTCCGACCGAATACACCTTTTTTGGCCGAAGCCGAATATTCGTCCATATTTTCACTATTCGGCCGAAACCGAAGCCGAATATTACAAAAAAAATATTTATGTGGTAAAAACAAGAAAAAAAGTAAAACTCGACTTGGCGGGATACACAAATATATAAAAATGTTTTCTAGAACGATTTATTTTGAGCAACAAACATTTTTTAGAAATTTTTGTAAATAGAAATTTTTTTGAGTGTAATTTTTTTTCGATCGAAAATTTTTTTTGAGTGTAAAATCTTGTTTAAGCTGCAAAAACACTCAATAAAATTTTTTTGTGGCTTACAAATGTTATTCAAAGTGTGTTTAGTGTGTTTTTCAACACGTGAGTACAAATTTTATACAATTATTCGGTATTCGGCCAAAAAAGTGGCCGAAGAAGAATACTGGCCGAATAGTGCTTTTTTGGCCGAAGACGAAGCCGGACACTACTAATTTTACCTTAACATGGCAACTCCTAACCTGTTTATGAATGAATGAATGAATGAATGAATGAATGAATGAATGAATGAATGAATGAATGAATGAATGAATGAATGAATGAATGAATGAATGAATGAATGAATGAATGAATGAATGAATGAATGAATGAATGAATGAATGAATGAATGAATGAATGAATGAATGAATGAATGAATGAATGAATGAATGAATGAATGAATGAATGAATGAATGAATGAATGAATGAATGAATGAATGAATGAATGAATGAATGAATGAATGAATGAATGAATGAATGAATGAATGAATGAATGAATGAATGAATGAATGAATGAATGAATGAATGAATGAATGAATGAATGAATGAATGAATGAATGAATGAATGAATGAATGAATGAATGAATGAATGAATGAATGAATGAATGAATGAATGAATGAATGAATGAATGAATGAATGAATGAATGAATGAATGAATGAATGAATGAATGAATGAATGAATGAATGAATGAATGAATGAATGAATGAATGAATGAATGAATGAATGAATGAATGAATGAATGAATGAATGAATGAATGAATGAATGAATGAATGAATGAATGAATGAATGAATGAATGAATGAATGAATGAATGAATGAATGAATGAATGAATGAATGAATGAATGAATGAATGAATGAATGAATGAATGAATGAATGAATGAATGAATGAATGAATGAATGAATGAATGAATGAATGAATGAATGAATGAATGAATGAATGAATGAATGAATGAATGAATGAATGAATGAATGAATGAATGAATGAATGAATGAATGAATGAATGAATGAATGAATGAATGAATGAATGAATGAATGAATGAATGAATGAATGAATGAATGAATGAATGAATGAATGAATGAATGAATGAATGAATGAATGAATGAATGAATGAATGAATGAATGAATGAATGAATGAATGAATGAATGAATGAATGAATGAATGAATGAATGAATGAATGAATGAATGAATGAATGAATGAATGAATGAATGAATGAATGAATGAATGAATGAATGAATGAATGAATGAATGAATGAATGAATGAATGAATGAATGAATGAATGAATGAATGAATGAATGAATGAATGAATGAATGAATGAATGAATGAATGAATGAATGAATGAATGAATGAATGAATGAATGAATGAATGAATGAATGAATGAATGAATGAATGAATGAATGAATGAATGAATGAATGAATGAATGAATGAATGAATGAATGAATGAATGAATGAATGAATGAATGAATGAATGAATGAATGAATGAATGAATGAATGAATGAATGAATGAATGAATGAATGAATGAATGAATGAATGAATGAATGAATGAATGAATGAATGAATGAATGAATGAATGAATGAATGAATGAATGAATGAATGAATGAATGAATGAATGAATGAATGAATGAATGAATGAATGAATGAATGAATGAATGAATGAATGAATGAATGAATGAATGAATGAATGAATGAATGAATGAATGAATGAATGAATGAATGAATGAATGAATGAATGAATGAATGAATGAATGAATGAATGAATGAATGAATGAATGAATGAATGAATGAATGAATGAATGAATGAATGAATGAATGAATGAATGAATGAATGAATGAATGAATGAATGAATGAATGAATGAATGAATGAATGAATGAATGAATGAATGAATGAATGAATGAATGAATGAATGAATGAATGAATGAATGAATGAATGAATGAATGAATGAATGAATGAATGAATGAATGAATGAATGAATGAATGAATGAATGAATGAATGAATGAATGAATGAATGAATGAATGAATGAATGAATGAATGAATGAATGAATGAATGAATGAATGAATGAATGAATGAATGAATGAATGAATGAATGAATGAATGAATGAATGAATGAATGAATGAATGAATGAATGAATGAATGAATGAATGAATGAATGAATGAATGAATGAATGAATGAATGAATGAATGAATGAATGAATGAATGAATGAATGAATGAATGAATGAATGAATGAATGAATGAATGAATGAATGAATGAATGAATGAATGAATGAATGAATGAATGAATGAATGAATGAATGAATGAATGAATGAATGAATGAATGAATGAATGAATGAATGAATGAATGAATGAATGAATGAATGAATGAATGAATGAATGAATGAATGAATGAATGAATGAATGAATGAATGAATGAATGAATGAATGAATGAATGAATGAATGAATGAATGAATGAATGAATGAATGAATGAATGAATGAATGAATGAATGAATGAATGAATGAATGAATGAATGAATGAATGAATGAATGAATGAATGAATGAATGAATGAATGAATGAATGAATGAATGAATGAATGAATGAATGAATGAATGAATGAATGAATGAATGAATGAATGAATGAATGAATGAATGAATGAATGAATGAATGAATGAATGAATGAATGAATGAATGAATGAATGAATGAATGAATGAATGAATGAATGAATGAATGAATGAATGAATGAATGAATGAATGAATGAATGAATGAATGAATGAATGAATGAATGAATGAATGAATGAATGAATGAATGAATGAATGAATGAATGAATGAATGAATGAATGAATGAATGAATGAATGAATGAATGAATGAATGAATGAATGAATGAATGAATGAATGAATGAATGAATGAATGAATGAATGAATGAATGAATGAATGAATGAATGAATGAATGAATGAATGAATGAATGAATGAATGAATGAATGAATGAATGAATGAATGAATGAATGAATGAATGAATGAATGAATGAATGAATGAATGAATGAATGAATGAATGAATGAATGAATGAATGAATGAATGAATGAATGAATGAATGAATGAATGAATGAATGAATGAATGAATGAATGAATGAATGAATGAATGAATGAATGAATGAATGAATGAATGAATGAATGAATGAATGAATGAATGAATGAATGAATGAATGAATGAATGAATGAATGAATGAATGAATGAATGAATGAATGAATGAATGAATGAATGAATGAATGAATGAATGAATGAATGAATGAATGAATGAATGAATGAATGAATGAATGAATGAATGAATGAATGAATGAATGAATGAATGAATGAATGAATGAATGAATGAATGAATGAATGAATGAATGAATGAATGAATGAATGAATGAATGAATGAATGAATGAATGAATGAATGAATGAATGAATGAATGAATGAATGAATGAATGAATGAATGAATGAATGAATGAATGAATGAATGAATGAATGAATGAATGAATGAATGAATGAATGAATGAATGAATGAATGAATGAATGAATGAATGAATGAATGAATGAATGAATGAATGAATGAATGAATGAATGAATGAATGAATGAATGAATGAATGAATGAATGAATGAATGAATGAATGAATGAATGAATGAATGAATGAATGAATGAATGAATGAATGAATGAATGAATGAATGAATGAATGAATGAATGAATGAATGAATGAATGAATGAATGAATGAATGAATGAATGAATGAATGAATGAATGAATGAATGAATGAATGAATGAATGAATGAATGAATGAATGAATGAATGAATGAATGAATGAATGAATGAATGAATGAATGAATGAATGAATGAATGAATGAATGAATGAATGAATGAATGAATGAATGAATGAATGAATGAATGAATGAATGAATGAATGAATGAATGAATGAATGAATGAATGAATGAATGAATGAATGAATGAATGAATGAATGGATGAATGAATGAATGAATGAATGAATGAATGAATGAATGAATGAATGAATGAATGAATGAATGAATGAATGAATGAATGAATGAATGAATGAATGTGATAAGTGTCCTGTTTATTCTATGTCCTATTGAATTTGAAATATAAATAAAAGAATCTTCAAGATTAAAATAAATTTATTACCATTTTTTTTGTGGCAACATCCCAGCAAAAATAAATCGAGATTTTGGCGGCACAGCATCTTTTTATACACCCAAAAAAAACGTGGGTATTTAATACTAAAAATTTAACTAATTTTAGTCCAAAAGGACCTAGTGCAGAAATTGGTAACCAATACTAAAATTATTAACTAATATTAGTCAAAACCAGTAAAAATTACTAATGTTAGTACTTTGAAGATACTAAAATTAGTAACTAATTAGTAGATATTGGTGCAATATCACTTACTAAACCTTTTACTGTAGAATTATTTTGAGTGTACCATACCGAAGTGCATCCAAAGAGCGCTCTTGATGATGCAGTAAAAGTAAGGGGGAAAATTTTAAATTTTTTGTTAAAAGTTTTTATATAAAACTTATAATATAAAATTATTTTATGATGAAATTTCACACTTGCTTTCCTTTTTAAAATTTTTAACACTTTTTGAATGAAAAATAATAAGTTTTGGGCAAAGACACATGATTTGACTGCATCATTATTGCGCATTAATCGACGCTGCAAAGAGTGCACTGAAAAAAAAGACATAACTAAATTTAAGGAAAAAATGTCTTAGAAAATTTATCATAAATTTTTCTAAAATTTAGTTAAATTTAACTTAAAAATGAGAAATTTTCTTAACTATGAGGAAAAAATTTTAGTTCATTTACTTATAATTAGTTCAAAGTTTTCTTTAAATGGATTTTGTAAATATTAGGAAAAAAATTCTTACAGTCAAAGAAATTTTCCACAAATCTAAGAATCGTATCTTTATTTTTAAGATATATTTCTTAAAAAACCATTTAAGTAGTTCAAGTTTAGTTAAAATTTACTAAAATAAACATCATCGTATTTCTCTTCTTTGAATTGAGGAAGTGTACTTCTTAGAATCTAGTTAATAACTTCTGAGAATTTAGTAAATAACTTCTTAGAATTTAGTTAAAAATTCAAAATGGCGATATCTCGAAAACTAAGCGAGATAGAGCAAAACGGATGAAATTTTCAAAAGAAAGACTATAAAGAAAAATATGGAATAGCCTAGCTCTGCATATCTGTCGGGGTCTCAAGACCCTAATTTTAGATCTAAATTTTGAAATTCCCGAGATTTTATATATACACATATCGCGGTAAATACTGCCAATACGAGAAAAAGTCCAACGGCATTTTTTTATCTCTTGACTCGTAGAACACTTCCGCAAAATACCCGAAAGCCCTCCGATTAATAGTTTTTGAGTTATCCGGTTTTTAAGATTCTCAAGACCCTATCAGGCCCCTTTTTACCGTATCTCAAAAACTAAGCAAGTTAGAGCGAAACGGACACAAATTTTGGGTCAAAATCTATGGGGACCCTTAAAGGATCCAACGGGGTCTCGAGTTAAATGGGGTCCGAACCCATGGGTCCAGGGTCAAGACCCAATCTATTTCTAAAATGTGAAGTATAATTTTTCCCATTTTCTAGTTAAAATTGGCTTAAAATTAAATAACTTTGTTTTCCTCATTTTTGGGAAAATTATGAACTAAAACCAAGAAAAAAAATCTTTGGAGCCAAATCATTCCCTCCTTTTCTCAAAATTGAGTTAATTTTCCCAGATTTTAGTTCACTTTTTTTTTGAGTGTGCTTCAATCATTACATCTTTAACACATTTTGAATGATGAGAAATTTTTTTTATTTTTCCAATTGTATTTCAAAAGTTTCCATTTTTATTTAAAAATTTTCTAAATTCGTTCGTAACATTTCCATCATTTACAAAATTTTTAAATAGAAATGGAAATTTCTTAAATACAGTTGGAAATTTCTGAAATATAAATAGATGTTTCTGAAATATATGTAAATGGACATTTCTGATATAAAAATAGATATTTCTGAAATACAATTTGTACTTTCTAAAAAAAAGTTGGCACAACTTTGAAAATTTTTTGACATAAAAATGTTGAATTTTTTTATTAATATGAACTACAAAATAAAGTCCAGTGGTTGGTTTACATCAGATTTCAAATATTTCAGAAACAGTCAACTGAGTTCGATAAAAAGCCAATTTTATTTAAGATTTTCCAATTGTATATTAAATAGTCAATTGTATTTCAGATTTTCCATTTGTTTTTCAGAGCATGAATTCAGCAGGTTTGGATGCGCTCCTTGACTCGAGTTTGCTTTCCAAGAGCTGCTGCCAGTTCATCAAAATTTCTGCTGGGATATTAGCTCTGTAGTCCAGTCTGCGACGGTGCCTGTTTGAATATCTTACTACTCTTATTTATTTGCTTCATTCCCATAGTGTAAATTAAAATTACACACTTAAGGGTTAATAGGTCAGCATATTCCAAAATACTATTGCAATATTTTTTTTAATAGAGTCAACACACATTTGTAGTATTAACATTTCACTAACACAATAAATGAATTGAATGTGAAAATTAAATGTAAATGTATTTTAATTTTTTTTATTACAATTTAATTTTTATTTCAATTCATTCAATTACACAATTTAGTTGTACTTGCTGTTTTGTTGCTTGCCATCTTTTTAAGAACAAAAAACAAAATGCAATTATAAACACATAATCCATAAAATTTATTTATTTTTTATTTCATAAATATTACATTAGGATGGAAATTATTTAAGAAAATGTTAATTTTTGATAACTAAATTAAGTTTAAGAAAGCCCTATGCAACGTGCAACGAGTCCGATGTAACCGATAGAGAATTCTTTTGTCGACATATCTCAACTAGGGATGCCAAACGGGATTGATATTTACAAATCCCGGGATTAGCGATTTTGAAATGGTAATCCCAGGATCCCGGGATTTTTCGGGATTTTTTGGGATCCCGGTATTTTTCGAGATTTGGGATTTATTAAAATTAAACTTTTTAACGTTATATTTAAAAAAAAATATAGTTTAATATTTAATTATTTATTTATCGTATGGCACTGATACAAAACCATTTTAATTTTTGAAATATAAGCACAACGAGTTTTACAGATTACACCGTCCGACAGCTAATATTAAACATGAACCGGATGACATACGTCTGAAAGTAGAGATCAAATGGAGTTAAACTGCGTTTACTGTTTTTCATTTCGTGATTTAAAAGGACTTCAAAGTTTTAAAGGATACATTTTGTAAAATATTTTTGAAATATTTGTAATTGTCCTAGAATGCTAAGAATATAAAAACTATTTTTTTTTTTTAATTTTAATATTTATTTTTAGCATTTTTTGCTAAAATGCCCTTTAAAATGTGAAAAAAAAATTAAAATAGCGTTTTTTTAGGGTGAGAGTGTTAAATTCGGCTGTGCAGAATCTTGTATGCCCTCCAACGTTAAAAAAAAAATTGCAGGGGCGTTTTTTAGGGGGGGGGGCTTGTCGAGGGGTCCTTGGGGACACCTTCTCTCTGGTCAAAAATGTTTACAAATTTAATTACTATGCTTTTTGTACAAAAGATATACAATTTCATCATTATATAAATTATTTGCTAATATCCACGCCCACAAAAAGGGGCGGACCAAAAAAAAAAAGTAATTTTCAAATCCCCTGGGCCCAAGTCCAAGACTTTGAACTTTTTTAAGCATAAAAATGTTTCATTTAATTTGCAAAAATACAAAAAAAAACTATAAAAATTTACCATTGGTTGGTTTACTTCGTCAAGGGGGAACTTTTACTCCCCTGGTCTGATTTGACCCATCTCCGAACTTAACTAGCCTATGAACATAAGACATATGTATATGTGCCAAATTTCAGGAGTCCATCACTTTTATTTTGGACTGTATCGTGTCTTCCACAGACGGACGGACGGACAGACCGACAGACGGACGGACGGACAGACGGACATCGCTAGAATGTCTTAGAATCCAGCACTGATCAATAAAATATATACTTTATGGGGTCCTAGACCGATATTTCGATGCGTTACACACGGAATGACAAAGTGAGTATACACTAGGGTGCGCCAAAGTTGTATGGGTAAAAAAAAAATTATGCTAGAGATCGGCACTCCCCCCAAAAATATTCGTTTTTATATCAAAATACACTATGCAAAAAATTATGGCGATCGCTTGAGGGGAAGGGTGCCTCAAACGCCTTGAAAATGGAGAAATATGTCAAATTTGACCATTAGATGAAAAAAAATTTTTTTTTTTTTTGTTATTCAATTTTGCCAAAAAAAAATTTTTTGTATTAGGTTTAATAAGAACTATTTACAAAAAAAATATAAGCTTTCCACTACATCGCTGACCCATTTTAACTTGCGATACAAAAGAGGGCAGTTATTTTTAGGGGTACCGAAAAGTAACATTTTTACATTTTTGAAAATTTTATTAAAAAAAAAAATTTAAAAATTAAAATCGCTCTCCACCAGTTTTTTATATATATTTTAAAGATAAAAAATGTGAAATATTATAAATATCCGTTCGGCAGTTTTTCTTTTATAGCGACTTGAAGTTAGCGGATTTCAAGGAAAATTGATTTTTTGCTGTATTTTCTTTAATTTTGAACTTATTACTACGTTTCAGGGTTGGCAACCGATACCCACCTAGAATAACGGTATTTGGCTATTGTTCCGCAACTAATTTTTTCAACAACCCAAACAAAAAATTAAATTTTTTAAATAAAGTAGAAGAAATCATGAATGCTTAATGTGTTTGATACAATCAAAAAATATTTCATCATATTTATGAAAAGCTTCATTAAATATACAAAAACTTCATAAAAAGGGTTAAATTCTTTAAGTGCATACACGATGAATAGCTAAAACTATTTCCATTTACTAATTTCATGATAAAAAAAAAATAGCTTAAAGAATAATATTTCCAAAGTGGGACATAATTGACCCGGGTTTACATGGGTTAAAGCAAAACTGTAAAAATTACTAACTAAAATTTATGATCCATTTTAATTACTTGCAAAGCCAATATCGTCAATTTCGTTTAAAACGTAGCAGGGTTGGCAACTGATACGTACCTAGAATAACGGTATTTGGCTATTGTTCCGCAACCAATAAAGATGTGGACATTTTCAAAAGCGATTATGAAAGCTGATAAAATTTCTAGTATTTTAAATGTGTCACTTCGTGTTTCTACCGGTTCATTTTCGAAATATAGGTCAATACCTTTATAATACCGTTTGAAACGGTATTATAACGGTATTGTCCTATATAACTAAAACGAACCGGTAGAAACTCGAAGTGACATATTTAAAATACTAGAAATTTCATCAGCTTTCATAATCGCTTTTGAAAATGTTCACATCTTTATTGGTTGCGGAACAATAGCCAAATACCGTTATTCTAGGTACGTATCAGTTGCCAACCCTGCTACGTTTTAAACGAAATTGACGATATTGGCTTTGCAAGTAATTAAAATGGATCATAAATTTTAGTTAGTTAGTAATTTTTACAGTTTTGCTTTAACCCATGTAAACCCGGGTCAATTATGTCCCACTTTGGAAATATTATTCTTTAAGCTATTTTTTTTTTTATCATGAAATTAGTAAATGGAAATAGTTTTAGCTATTCATCGTGTATGCACTTAAAGAATTTAACCCTTTTTATGAAGTTTTTGTATATTTAATGAAGCTTTTCATAAATATGATGAAATATTTTTTGATTGTATCAAACACATTAAGCATTCATGATTTCTTCTACTTTATTTAAAAAATTTAATTTTTTGTTTGGGTTGTTGAAAAAATTAGTTGATGACTAAAAAAAGCTAATGGACAATTTTTTCTTTGAATTTAGAAAAAATCGACTTTAAAATATTCTTAAATAATTTTCTAAAAAAAAATGTGTATAAATAATTTCATTTGGTTTAACTGGTTTTTCAACTCGTGAACTAAAGGTGAAACCAATTTGAAATTCACGGTTTTGCTAATAATTTTTAAACCACGAAGTCCTTTAAATATCAAAAAAAAAAAAACCCTTGGGCACCCACATAGCGGATTAAATAAAAATCTCCAAAAAATTAAACTATACTAAGGGGTTCAGAAAGTTTCTATTGAGAGTCTAAATAATTTCAAAAAAATTTCGTAAAAATCAATAATATTCTTCTGCTCCCGCATAGCGGTTGCAATATGACTTTTTTTGGAAACTTTTACTTAATCCACGATGTAGTTGCATAAAGATTTTTTTGATTTGTATGAGACGATTTTTCATTTACAAAAACCAAAAAAATTACAAATTTTCTATTAGTTTTTTTTTTTGTAAGAAAAACATGTTTTTTTAGGAAAAACCGTTGCAATACCGGTACGTACCGGTACCGAAGGAAAAGGTTTTTGTATACCGGTATCCGATACTAAAACTGAGTTTCGGTATTGGTATTGGTACCGGTATTTAATTTAAAGGGTTTTGAAACGGATAACGGTATTGAAATGGTATCGATTGCCAACATTGATCAGGATAAAAGGATGTAAATAAAGCCATTTGAACAATTTATCAAAATATTTTGTTAAACATTTTGAATGATATTGAAGGACACATTTTCGAATAGACGAAACTTACATCCTTTTTTCTGATATGTAGAAATAATAAAATAGAAAAATTAGGGAAGATCCTCCTCTTTCATTTGCTATCAATAGTGGCATTCTAGGACAAGTATAAATATTAAAAAAATATTTTATAAAATTTAATCCTCTAAAACTTTGAAGTCCTTTTTAAAGGAAACATGATCACGACAAGAAAAACTGAAAATGCAGTTTTACTACATTTAGTCTCTAGTTTCAAGCGTTTGTAATCCAGTTCGTGTTTAACGACTTTTTTTAATTTTTTTCGGACGGTGTTTTCTGCCGATCATTTTTTAATAAAACTTTGTTAAAACAAAGATTTCAACACCTCGACAACGTTGTGTTAATTAAATAACACTACTGCGCCCTCTAGCGGATATAAATGAACGTAATTCGGATATAAATGAACGTAATTTTAAACGTTAATTCGAATTTAATTTAAATAATGTTTTTTTTTTAATTCAACTAAAATTTTTCGGAGAACAATTGATCTCTTTATAATTAACTTCTTACTTTGGCAATATCGGGGCATGTCACATGACTCAATTCCGTTCGGATTTGAAAAAAGTGGTTTACTCGTAAAAAGCAAAGCGAATATTTTTTTCGGAATGAAACCACTTTTATGCAATTCAATTCCACTTT
This sequence comes from Pegoplata infirma, assembly GCA_963921195.1. Lineage (NCBI taxonomy): Eukaryota > Metazoa > Arthropoda > Insecta > Diptera > Anthomyiidae > Pegoplata > Pegoplata infirma. The sequence continues at coordinate 54,537,231 of OY992539.1, forward strand.
GATTTTTGAAAGTGATTACCTTCCGACAAAAATAATATTTGTTTTTCGTTTTACGAGTAAAACACTTTTTCCAAATACGAACGGAGTCTGCGACATGCCCCATCAATTGTTCTTTCAATTGATCTAATTATACCCTACATTACTCTGTGGTACAGGGTATATTGACTTTGTGCTGATGTTTGTAACTACCCGAAATATTTTTTTTTGGACTCAACATCAAGTATACCGATGAGTCGATTTAGCGATGTCCGTCTATCCGTCTGTGCGTTGTGCGCACGATACAGGTAGCAATTTTTAATTAATTTGTCTGAAAATTGAAACTTAAGCTTCTATTGACTCAAGGACGAAGCCTATTGAAAAAACCGATCCATGTTTAGACCTAGCCCCCATTCAAAAATCTCCTCCAAATTTAAGTTAAATGGCCCTTATAACCGCACAGAAAATAAAAACGTCAAATTTAAATCAACAAACTTCAATTGTAAATCAACCAAACATTTAGTACAAACGGCCTCCTGTTAGTCCATAATACAAAACTTCGATTTCGTTTTTAACAAACTCAGTCAAGTAATTTTATTTCAAAATTCTTTTGTCATGTCCAATAAATAGTGTTTGTGTTCGTTAAATTTCTTTGTTGATAAAAAAATTTCATTTGTCAGAGCAACAAATTGTGGTTGTGGTTGTTGAATTTCTTTGTTGAAAAAAATTAAGATTTTTTTACTTTTGTCAGATCCACAAATTGTGTTTGTGTTTTTATTAGTTTTTGATATCGACCTTTTTCAAGTTTTGTGTTTGTTGAATTTCTTTGTTGAAAACAAAAAAATCTTCTTTTAACAATCAAAATTTACAAACGTTTGTTGATACATATTACAAATTTCCGTATAGGAGCACTTTCAGTGTAAAAATTAATTGTATTCACAAATATGGAGGTCATTATAATAATTCTTTTTTTTTTCTGTGTAATATCTCAAAAATTTTTCTACTTTTGAACCTCTGGACTTCATTTTCGGATTCCGCGTAAGATTTTACATTGAAATAAATGCAAAATAATGTGGAATGCATTTTTTTTTAATTTGTAAACTAGTGTATTTAACAGTTTTTCTTGGTTTTTGACAAAAAAATCATGTATTTTGCTCGATCGAAATGTACAGTTTTATTTGTAATTTTACAAATTTATTTTAGTAAATGTATTCTACAAATTTCCAAGGTAATTTTATAAAAAAAATGTATTTTTACAAAAATGCTTTTACATATAAAAATATTTTGTTTTTTTCAGAATTTGAATTACTTAAACTCCCTAATGTGTTGAAAAAAAAATTTGTTTATTTTTTTGCAAATAAAAAAACTGAAGCAACTTTACAAACATTGTATATTTATTTATTTATGTTTTTTATTTTGTTTTATATTTGTGTTGTTCTGTACTCATTCTTAGTTTAATTTTTTTTTCGAAATTTATTTCTTTTAATTTTTTTTTATATTTCAATATCAGTTTATTATGATGATCTCATCATCAACCCATCTATTGCATCATGAATTTTTCAACAACAACAAAAAAAAAACAATTCTTAGTATTTAAAGTAATTCCTTCAACATATCGTTAATCTTTGCTTAAAATCCATAATTCCAATTTGGACCATCCCAAAAAGTCAGTTTTATTTAAACTTAAAAAAAAACTACGAAATGCCATTAGTTTTAATTTCGTTTTCATTATTTTTTGCATGATTTAGCTTCTTGTCTTTTATTTTGAACCTTTTAATAAAATTAAAAAATTTGCAAACGTCATGTTTTATATATTTTTTTATTTATTTATTTGTCATTTAATTGGTTTATTATAAACATTTTTTTGGCTTTTAGCTTAAATATCGAAAAAACTAAGACATTTTAAAAACTGACATTCAATACGGTCGACCGACCGTTCGCGGCATACAAACAGCATAAAATAAACAATGACGCGTGTGGCAAATTGATTGATCCCATGATCAATAGTATTTTTATTTTTTTGGTTTTTCTTTTTAATTCACAGTTATTTTCAACGTTTAACCTTCTTGTTAACCACTAATAAATTAAGTTTAACGCCAATGTAAATGAATTGGTCTTTTTAAATTGGGTCAATGGCATGCAGGTTAATAATAACACTGTGCAACAGTGAAACAAAAACACTTTGAACTTGACTATATAAAACCCTATACTCGTATTGTTTGGTGACCAATTCCATTTTTTTTTTTGAAAAAAGTCGGAAAAAATATTGTTTCTTTTTTTAATTTTTTCAGTACAACTAACAGGGATTGTTAATTTTACCATAATAATATTTTAAAAAATTGTAGCTACGGTAAAGCTGAATAACTCTTGGGAACATATCAGTAAAATCTGAATGTGTTTATCCACTCTAAATAGCTCATAAACCCCACTCTGTACCCTAAAAATAGTCGTGTTTGACAAAAAAGAAATCAAAAAATTTTTGACAAAAAAAAAATCAAAAAATATATACATATATGGAGCTCGATGCAAGGACAGTCGACCTATATAGGATGTGCAGAAGTACGAAGTGGGGACATCAAATCAAGGACGGTCGACGGTCGATATAGGATTTGCAGAAGTACGAAGTGGGGACATCAAATAGTTATGCTGCAAAAATAAAAAATAATTATGCTTGCAGCATAAATCTGATGCAAAAAAAAATTATGCTGCAAAAATAAAAATATGCTGCAAAAAAAAATTATGTTGCATTTTTTAAAGAAGTGAAGTTAATAAAATTTTTACAAAATGCCAAAATTTAAAGAATTTTCAGACAAAAATTAGAAAAATAATTATTTTTATAATATGAAATTGGCAAAACTAAAAATGACATTTTTTATAAGGAAATAAAATAATATAAATTGAAAATTTAAAAATTCTTTGAATTGTTTTTAAAACCTTTTTTCACTAATTTATTTTTGTAGTAATTATTTTTGATTTTTTTTCAAACTTATTTAATTTTTCCTATTTTCTTGGAATTGTTTAAAAACAATTTTTCAATTAAAATTTTTTGAAATTTTTTTTAACCATTTTTCATTAGTTTATTTTTTTAGTAAGAATTTTTTGTAGTTTTTGTCGGAAAATTCTTTAAATTTTGGCCTTTTATAAAGTTTTTATACCCTCCAACCACAGTATGGGGGTATACTCACTTTGTCATTCCGTGTGTAACGCATCGAAATATCGATCTAGGACCCCATAAAGTATATATATTATTGATCAGTGATCGATTCTAAGACATTCTAGCGATGTCCGTCCGTCCGTCCGTCCGTCTGTCCGTCTGTCCGTCTGTCCGTCTGTCCGTCTGTCCGTCTGTAGAAGACACGATACAGTCCAAAATAAAAGAGCTACACTTCCGAAGTTTGGCACGAATATGTCTTATATTCCTAGGCAGGTTAAGTTCGGAAATGGGCAAAATCGGACCAAGGGGAAAAAAGTTCCCTCTTGGAGAACTAAACCAACCCAAGAAAAATCGCATTTTTTGCAGGGTTTTTTGTACTTTTGCTAAGCAAATTCAACATTCTTATCTCAGAAGAAGTTCAAAATCACTAGGGGAAGGTGCCCCCTAACGTCTCTGACCAACCCCCCCCCCCCCCCCAAATAAAAAGACGCCCCTGTATTTTTATTATATTGTTTTTTCTACATTTTGGAGGGTATAAAAGATTCGGCACAGCCGAATGTAACACTCTCACTTGTTTTCATTAACCTTACTTTTTCAAAAAATGCAGCATCATTTGTTTTTGCAGCATAATTTATTTTTTAGCATATTTTTTTTTGCAGCATAATCTTTATTTTTGCAGCATATTTTTTCCATTTTTGCAGCATAACTAGGTCGACCTTCCAAAAAAAAATATGCTGCAAAAAAATTATGCTGCAAAAATAACAAATTACATATGTTGCATTTTTTTAAAAAGTGAAGTTAATGAAGCAAATTTTTAAAAAATGACAAAATTTAAAGAATTTCGGACAAAAATAATTATTAAAAAATAAACTAATGAAAAATGGTTAAAAAAATGTCAAAAAATTTTAATTGAAATATTTTTTAAAAAAATTCCAAAAAATAGGAGAAATTAAATAATTTTGAAAAAAAAAAAATCAAAAATAATTATCACAAAAACAAATTAGTGAAAAAAGGTTTTAAAAAAATTTCAAAAAATTTGCATTCATATTATAATAATAACACAGGCAACACTTTTTTTTTGCCCGGGTTCTGATAGCTAATTTTGGGTAATTGGGGTACGCTGATTTCAAATATGCCTTCCGTTTTTTTTGGGTCAGCTCTAGTTTTCGAGATATAGCCTCAGGAAACTTTGAAAATAGGCTATTTTTGGCATATTTGTGAGTCCATATTTACCAACACTGGTCTTGTATTAAAAAAGTGAATGACGATTTAGGTATGTTGGATATGCTGATTCCAAAAATGCCCTTCGTTTTTTTGAGTCATCTTTAGTTTTTGAGATATTGCTAAAATAAAATTTTAAAATTCTCATTTATGCCAGAATTTGATAAATTTTTTTTTTTAGTTTCATGTTATTAGAGAGGTGCCATGCCCCTTAACCCAATCTTGCCTATATTTTCTACAAAGTTAAGCAAACAAAAATTAGCATCCAGTACTCAAATTTGTTGAAAAATATTTTTCAGGAGCCAAATAAAAGCAGATTGTTGTTTTGGGTTACATGGGATGTGCCACGCCCACGCCACCTACCCACACCACAAATTCCTTAGAACAATTCCCAAAATCAAGTAAGCATATGATGTAAATTTAAGGTCAATCACAAGAGTGGTTTGGCTGGAATGATGGAAAGAATTTTTCGAAATTTACTTGCGTCATAACTCGAAAACTAAAGCTGTCAGAAAAAAGTTAATACCAGTTTTGAAATCCTCGCATCCAATTTAGTTAAGTTCGTGATTAAAACCCAGGCTCTAAAATAAGTGTTGGAAATTATAGCCTTGCAAAGTTGATAAAAAACGCACCTTTTTGACTCTTTAACAGCGATTTGCTCGCGAACGCGAGCTGATGGAAAAAATCAAATAACTGATTCGAAATCAGCACACTAAACTCCATATAAATCAGTTGTCAAATGTCAGGCAAATTGAAAAAGGTAATTTTTTGTGACCCTGTGTAATTATTCCTTTATTTTTTGTCTGAAAATTCTTTAAGTTTTTGGAATTTTGTAAAAATTTTTTCGACCCTCAATATTATTTCCACCCCAACATTTTCACAGAACATTCCTACACTCAAAAAAATACGTTAGTAGATTTACTAATTTTTTTTTGCTAACGCTAGTTAGCTAACTTTTAGCGCATTTTTAGTTGAGATTAGCATGTTAGCAAAAAATTCTTGTAAACTTCATTTAGCACATTAGCAATTTTAAACAAACTTTAAACTAATTTCTTTTGCTAAATTTGAAATTGATTTGACTACATTTTTACAAGATTTTTTGAGAATATTAGCAAAATAAATGGTAAATTTTTTTTTATTTTCAGAAAACTTAAAATGGCGCTATCTCGGAAACTAAGCCAGATAGAGCAAAATGGAGGCCATTTTTGGTTCTTAGAATCTCCATAGTATCGCCGGTCCTCTTCACATGTGTGGACCCTAATGGGCCCTAACTTTGGATCCAAAAAAGTTAGCATTCCCGAAAATTTTAAAATGCTCATATCTCGGTAAATATTGCCGACACAACAAAAAGTCCAAAAGCGTTTTTGTAGCTCTCAACACGTAGAACAAGACCGCAAAATAGTCAAAAGCTCTCCGAGTAATATTTTTGAAGTTATCGAGTTTTTTAATTCTCAAGACCCCAGTGGTCCCCTATAATCACGTATCTCAAAAACTAAGCAAGGTAGAGCGAAACGGACACAACTTTTGGATCAAAAACTATGACGATTTTTAAGGAACCCAACTAGGTCTAGGCCCATCGGGGTCTGGACCTTTCGGGTCCGAACCCAATGGGGTCCTCAGATGTGTATAAACTAAGTTCAAAAAAAAAATATTTAGTTAACTAATTATTGGCAAAACATTTTTGCTAACTTTAGCAAAAAAATTGTGGGTTCAAAATCAGCAAATTTTCTTGTAGGTTTACAAGCTTTTTTTTGCTAACATTACAGTTTTTTTTTTTGAGTGTACTATCTATCTTTAACACTTAAGGTGGTCACCATACAATTGTTTTAATTTTTTTTATTAGATTATTTTATGAAACCATCTATACGGATCTTACGGTGAATCCTAGAGTGCTGAAAGGTAAGACCGACCCCTATTAATTTTTTCCCCTTCAACATTTTTTCCAAATAAACCTACCCCCTTTATCCACTCCCTAAGGGAGCTCCCATACAAAATCACATTTTTACAAAAATTTGCTCCCACCGCACTGTGGGCCAGCTGAATTTTGGTCATAAATAGACCGCTGAGCCTATGTGTCAAAAAAGTATTACATAAGGATGTTAAAGGATCGCTTATCACGATTCTGGAAAAAAATTAAAAAATTCAAAATGGCGGACATGATTTTTTAATTCTTTGATTATTGTATTTAAGATAATCATTGTCGATGTATTTGGGGTCGCTAATAACGAATATGAGCTCAGACTATTAAAATTCAAAATGGCGGATCCAATATGGCGACAAATTAAAATTTAAGTTTTTTTCTACGTTGTCTGTTTTGGCCAAAAGCTTTGATTTTGATGGGTTTTCGGATGTTCAATCTGATTTTGAAATTAAAGATTTGAAATTAAAAATGGCACATCCATTATGGCGGATATGCTTTTTTTAATCTTAGCTAATTGTATTTTAATTAATCATTGTCGATGTATTTAGGGTCGGTAATTACGAATATGAGCTCAGATTTTTAAATGCAAAATGACGGTTTCAATATGGCGACAAATATAATATTAAGATTTTTTCTATGTTGTTTGTTTTAAACAAAAACTTTGATTTTGATGGTTTTTCAGATGCGAAATCTGATTTTAGAATCAAATATTGGAAATTCAAAATGGCGGACAAGATTTTTAAATTTTTAATTAATGTATCAACTTATCACTAGGAAATGATTGTGCAACGTTAACCACGAATACAAACTCAGATTTATTGAAATCAAAATGGCGCATTTAAAATGTAGGACCCAGATTTTTTTAAAAATGTACAATGTTTATATAAATTTCTCTTTTTGTTTTTATCCAGATGATTTCAATAAAATATTCTCCTTTTAAATGTGTCAAAAAGTTCACTATTCAGTGGCACATTTAAGAGGGGTCGTTTTTTCCCTAATTAGCTCTTACCATCCTAAGGGCGGATTACTCAATGAAAAGTTAGCTCACTCAGAAAATTATGTAAGTTACTACATGTTAGTTGTTTGTATATTTTACAGTAGTTAGTTGTTTTCAACTACAAAGTCAGTTGTTTTTGTATGAAAAATATCAAACAACTATTTCTGTTAGTTATTTTAAGTCGTTTTTTTGAATAACTAACAAAAACGTACTGTAATGTAGTAACAGTTAATTAAAGTAGTTAATTATATTTATTTTATCTCTGATAAAATTTCAAAGTTTTTTTCAAAAAAATTAAAAATAAATTTTCGTTTCATTATTTTTTACAATTTTTTTTTTTTTTAAAAAAACTTGGAAAAAATTTGATATTCATTTTTTTCTGAAAAATTAAAAAAAAAAAAAAATTATATATTGATTATTTTATTTTTACTACATTTTAGTTGTTTTGACTACAAATGTAAGAAGTTTTTACTACATAAGTCAGTTGTTTTTTGTAAGTTAAAATAACTAACATTGTTAGTTGATTTAACTGAAAAAGTAGTTGACCCCAAAACAACGTACGAAGTAGTTATTTTAACTGACATTTTCAGTTGATTTTACTAACATAATTTTTTGAGTGCTGTTAAATGCCGATTTAACGGAGCCTTATGTCAAAATTTGTATGAAAAAGTTAAATTTAACGAAGAGTTATTTTATAACGGAGCATTGAGTAATCCAGCCTAAATGTAAAAATAATGCTATTAGCTTACAATCTCATGAACAACATTTTAAATGTTGTCGCCTAAATGTGCCCGCTTAAATGCGTCCCCATTTTTAATGTTTAGCACTAGAGATGGACACTGGTCACGTGAATTTTACATTATTAAAAGTCCTGCTTCTTAAGGGAGCGTGAGTCAATTTTTTTGTTCGTTAGTGACAAGTGTTTGAGCACATTTTTTTGCGTGAGCGATTCGTAGTGAGTGTCATTTTTTTTGCGTAATTCAAAATTATTTAATTCTACTGTTTCAGTTTTGTTAAGAGTTTTTTTTTAATTTTTTTCGTATTTTAAATCGGTTCAGTGCCAAATTAACGATTGCCAATATTAGAAAAACTTTTTTTTTATTTTGCGTTAATGTTGTAACCGTATTTGAAATTTGGGTGAGTGTAAAAGTGTGAGTCACGCCTAAGCGTGAGTCACAATTGAGTCGTGTTTAGTTTACTTACATAAATAGTTTGTAAACGATTGAGTAAATTATGATTTTTTTTGTGTGAGCGTGAGTTAACGTGAGTCTAAATTCACTCACGTGTCTGTAATCTATTAGCACACCAACGTTGCCAAAGTGGAAATTTTTTTATTAGAAATCAATAGAAAAAAATATCCAAAAAATTTTTGAACTTCCATTTTAGGACATTTCTAAATGTTATATTTTGGTTTTTTGTCCCTATGTCAAAAGTTTATGAACAGTCGCACAGGGCCGCAAAAATGTGAATAGAATACATTATCAGAGACAGATTGTAATTCGAGATTTGTCAATATCGTTAGGACGTTTTTGGACTTTGGTGTTGAAAAAATGCAGATTTCAACAAAAGTATGAATTTCCATAATTTATTAAAAAATATACTTATTGCTTACTTTTTGGTAGTTTATCTCATGTGTTGGACGTACAAAAAAAAAAAATATTTTGTTCCATAAATTAAAAAAAAAAAAAGAAATCTCAAACTTTGACTTTAACCTCATGTAAAAAAATTTAGCTCCAATAAAAAGATATTAAAGATGGACAAAATTCAAGACGTCGACATTCTGGAAAAATATTTTTAAATTTGTGTTGCCTTACAGAGCTTATTGGCCAAAAAATGGGAATGCTGGCCCATAGTGCATTGTATTGAAAAAAAGTGCAGCTTAATAAAAAAATGCATCATATTTAATTTTTTTGCAGCATAATTTTTTTGTTTTTGCAGCATAATCATTTGAAGTCCCCACTTCGAGTTTCTGCACATCCTATATTGAGCTCCATGGTCCTTGATTTGCCTAAACACGTTCAGGTTGTGTTGGTATGTTCCCCAGGGTGGTTCAGCTTTAACTTGGCTACAATTTTGCCAAATATTGCTAGGGAAAGGACCGCAGTCCCTGTTAGTTATTCTGAAAAAATTTAAAAAACAGTATTTTTTCAATATTTAAAAAAAAGTCCAAGAAAAAATATTTTTTTTTGCCATAAAATGTTAACAGAATTTGTTCAATTGCAGCTTTTTTCCCCTAAAAAATTTTTCCAAAATATTTTATAAATTTTAATATAAAATTATCGTGCTGTAAAAATGTTTGTACAATGAAATTTTTATGTTTCAGGATTTGTAAATGAAAAAAAAAATCATTAAACGTCATCATGTTCCACAATGAATCATCCCAAGTGTCTTGGAAAGCATTTTGTATATAAAAATAGTATACGAATATAAAAAAGTATACGAAAAACATTTGACATGCCATCACAAAGATGATGAATGCTTTTGTATTTTACTCTTTAATAAATCGGACAATATTCTTAAGAAAATGTTGAATAATTAAAATGGGAAAATATAAAAAGCAACCCTTCATATTTATTTGGTGCGTTTTTTATAAACAATTTGCATTATCCTGTACTTTTTCATAGTATTTTTTATTAAATATTTTACCTAAATTTATTCTTAAATTGTTGTTACTGCTTTCACTTTTTGTGTACAAAATAATAACTCTGTTAAATTACAGAAAAACTCTGATAATTTAACAGAGTGCACCATACTTTTCCAGCTAGCAACATTTCTTAGTAATTTTACTATAAAACTCTGTAAAATGATTTTGACAAAAAAAACTGTTAATTTACAGAGTTTCTAGTAAAATATTTGTTAAATAAAACACCATTAAGCAAAGAAAAACTCTGTAAATTTACATATATTTGTAAAATCCATTTGATGCAACCAAAATTTTACAGAAAAAAACTCTGTAAATTTACAGAGTTTAGTAATATACATGTTATTTCTTAAAATATTTATAAGATTTTTGAAAAAAAATTGTTGGTACTTTTTTAACATTAAAAAAAATACAGATAAAATTTTGGTGTTTTTACAGAAAACTCTGTTTTTAACTATGAAATTAAGATTACATAGAAATAAGTAAAAATTCAGATAAAACTTAGTTTTTTGGTTACAAAAAATACAGAGTATTTCGCTTAAATCTGTATTTTAGCAGAAAACTCTGTTAATTATCTGTAAAATTAATATTACAAAGTTAAAAGTAATATAACAGATGAAACTTAGTTTTTTTTTTGTCACAACAAAATACAAAGTATTTTCTTTAAATCTGTATTTTGACAGACAACTCTGTCAAATATCTGTTGAGTTTAGATTACAGTCATTTTACAGAGTATTTTATAGAGTTTTTATTTTGAGTATAAGAATTTTTTTTTTTTTTTTGGTTTTTATCACAAAACACACCTATTATTAGGAAGTGTTTCCTTAATATTCTTATTTATTTGATTATAAATGTTTGTACGCTTTAACAACTCCCATTTATTAGAAATTGCGTGTGTCAGTTATGTTTGCTACAAACAAAACTTTAATGTCTGTCTAGCAAATGATAAAAAAAATCCATTTTTAAGGTTGGTCTTTTTCAAATGACCATGTCAAACACTAGCACAGATATTTTTAAAAGTGTTGTTATTTAAGCGATTTTTGTGTTAAGTATAAGTTTTATACACTGAAGCTTCTACACTAGGGTGGTGCGTATTTCAAGAAAGTGCTCAGATCAACTTTTAATAATGCGTACAAGATAATACAATCATTTTAAAACCAAAATTATCAAAATCGGTTTATATTTTATGTTCGCGCATCGTGGATCAAAATTGGGGTTCCTGAAAAAATGGACATAATTAAAAAAAAATATATATAAAAAAATATTAAAAAAAACATATCGGAGGCCTATATTCACGAAAATTACTTTTTGATGGCAAAAATTTAGTAAATCATCTATGGTGTAAAATTCAAAACAAAAATATTTTTTTTTGCTATTTTATTTGCATTTTAACATGATAATGTTTTTAGGCTGGTGTCTAATTTTAAAAAAGTTGCAGGACGCCACCTCAGTTTGACTATATAAGCAAACAATTAACGAAAAAGAAAACAAGAATTACTATTTTCATTTTCTTAAAAACAAAAACTTTAATAACTTGGGTTTGTAACTTGGATAATAATTCACCTCGTGGTGAATACCGTTTTTCACCAGCTGGTGAATAAAAAAAACATAAATATTTTTCAACAAAAAAAAAAAATTTTTTTTTCATCAAATTTTTTTCATCAATTTTTTTTTCTATCAAATTTTTTTTCCATCAAATTTTTTTTTTCATCAATTGTTTTTTAATCAAACTTTTTTTTCATCAATTTTTTTTTTCTTTTTTTTTTTTTTTTTTCATCATACTTTTTTTCATAATTTTTTTTATCAAATTTTTTTTTCATCAATTTTTTTTTCATCAAATTTTTTTTTCATCAAATTTTTTTTTCATGAAATTTTTTTTTCATTATTTTTTTTCATCAAATATTTTTTTTTCTCATTAAATTTTTTTCCATCAAATTTTTTTTTCCATAAATTTTCTTTCATCAATTTTTTCATAAATTTTCTTTCATCAATTTTTTTTTTTTTTCATCAAACTTTTTTTTTCATCAATTTTTTTTTTTATGAAACTTTTTTTTTCATCATTTTTTTTTTTCATTAATTTTTTTTCATTAATTTTTTTTTTCATCAAATTTTTTTTCATCAAAAATTTTTTTTTTCATCATATTTTTTTTTCATCAAAATTTTTTTTTCTTCAAATTTTTTTTTATCATATTTTTTTTCATCAATTTTTATTTCTTCAAATTTTTTTATCAAATTTTTTATTATCAATTTTTTTCTCACCAAAATATTTTTTTTTCATATTTTTTTGCATCAATTTTTTTACATCAAAAAATTGTTCTCTTCATCAAAAACTTTTTTTCATCAAAATTTTTTTCACCAACAATTTTGGGTTCATTAAATTTTTTTTAACATAAAAAAAATATTTTTTTTTATTAAGTCTAAGCTTTTCGCATAAAAGTTTTCCATTTGTTTATCAAATGTACATTAAACAAGTGAGAGTGTTATATTCTTTGGTGCCGAATCTTTTATACTCTCCAAAATGTAAAAACACTTTTTTGCACTTATTTTTTCACTCACTTACGATATGTACAGCTCTTTTGGTTTTTTAATGGGGTCCTCGACTGATATTTCAATTCGTTTTGCATGGAATAGCAAAGTAATATAACATTATTTTTTCTAAAAAAAATATTTGCTTTGGCAAGTACACCCAAATCTTCCGCAAAACATCATGATTTAATGTTTTGGGCAAGAGTACAAAATTCGCAGGCATTTTTCATTTTTGGCGTTGGGGTCATTTCGCATTGGGGCCATTTTTCAGGGTGCCGCCCGCTTAAATGCGTTCCTAGCTTTAATGTTTAGCACTAGAGATGGACGCTGGTCACGTGAATCGAAAGTGAGTGTGATTGAAATTTTTTGTTAGTGAGAGAGTGAGACATATTTTGCGTGAGTGATTCGTAGTGATTGCGATTTTTTTGGCGTGAGTCAAAATCCGATTCCTTTAAAATTCGAAATGGTGATTCGTGAATACAAAACACATTTAACTGCCAAATTTGGAAAGGATATCTATTATAATATGGTTATAAGAGTCATTTGACTCAAAATTAAAGAGGACCTTTGTATGGGGATCTAAACATGGACCAATCTTTTCCAATTTGAATATGCTTTGTTCTTGGGTGCTTAGAGAGGCTTTATAGTACTGTGTAATTAATTACTTAGTTTATAATACGGTGCGTATTATTGATATAAAATAGACATAATAAAATTAATAATACGCAAAGTATACTGAAGAAATGGTGATAAAAGGAAATTGGAGTGATTTTTGAATCACACTCACCCAAAATAAATTCAAAATACATCGACTGACTTAAATTTTAAGTTTAATCACTGTCCGATCACGATTAAGTGTGAATCGCTTAGATTTCACTCGCACTTGAAATATTGTACGCATTTATAAAAAAATTCAAAAAATTTAAAGAAAAATTAAAAAAAAGAAAAAAAACAAGTAAAAAAGTTAAATTCGGCCTTGCCGAATGTAGTGATACCCTCCACAATTTCAAAAAGATTATTGCAAACAACTTTATTTAAAAGGAAAATACTTTTGAAAAAAAAAATTGAAAAAAAATTTCCGCGAAAAAAAATTTTGGTAAAAAAAAAAATCCGCGATTTTTTTATTTTTTTGTCAAAAAATATGTTGGTACTTGTTTAAATACCATTTGGTGCTCAATTATGTTCACATATGTCAACCAGAAGCCGAATTAAAGCATTTTGTGTTTTTAGGTTATGTTGAATGTACTGAAATTTTTGAGGTGTGCTTACATTTTCGTTCATAACTTTTGAACCGCTGAACCGATATCGCTCAAATGCAATACCAAACTTCTCGGGAGAACTTCCAATATATATGTTAAGTTTCAGTCATCTCTGTGCAATATTTTGTCCGCGAGAGCATTTTCAACAGACAGACAGACGGACAGACGGACAGACGGACAGACGGACATCGCTAGAATGTCTTAAAATCGATCGGGCATCATGAATATATATACTTTATAGGGTCCCAGACCGATATTTCGATGAGTTACAAACGGAATGACAAACTTATATATACCCTCTATCACTAAGTGGAGGGTATTAAAAAAATGGACAAAGCGGGTCACGCTCATTTTACCCAAAATGAAGAGAAACGGACCTAATTTAAAATGTCATATAATTCCAGAAAGGGAAAATAGATAATTCAGGGGAAAAAATTGTCTTTCTTAACTCAAAATTTATAATAATGTAAGAAATGTATTTATACAAAAAACTTTAATAAACTTTTAGATTTAGGTAGATTTTATATTTTTTAATCTAAATTGACATCATTGACTGTGTGCCCTTATAACACCCACATGCCATTAAAAACACTACTGTAAACATTTTTGTTTTCACGGCATTAGCAACAATTGTTAACAGTTTGATATCTACAAAGGTGTGTTGCACGAATCCAGAGTAAAAGAAATAAGACAGGGGTTTTAAAACTGTAGTGTAACTTACAATTAGAGATGAGTGGGTGACATGAATTTGTTTCACGTGTAAACGTTAGTAAAATTTAATTTTGCGAACGCAAAAAAGTAAAAAAGTAAAAAAGAAAAACTAAACTAAACCAACACAAAAAAAAAACAAATTAAATTAAAAATTTTAATTACGCACGCGAATTAATTTTTTTTTGGTCAAACATTTTTTTATATAAAAAATTTTTTTATAATAGTTTTTGCATCAAAATATTTTTTTTTCCGTCAAAATATTTTTAATCAGTTTTTTTTTTATCAAAAAAATTTTTTATCAAAATTTTTTTTTGCATCAAGTTTTATTCGAGGTTTTACTAACTAGCAATTCCGTGTGTAACACATCGAAATATCGGTCGGGGACCCCATAAAGTATATTATATATTATTGATCCATAACACCGCTCTACAAATCTGAGGTTTGTCGCTGCGTTTTGAATGAACCCAAAAAAAGTTTATAGGTTTTGGTCTCCCGAGTCCAAAACCGTCACTCAAATTTTTTTATCACGTCACAATTTTGAGAAAATCGCGGTTTAAGTGTCAAAAAAGGTCCATTTTGGCCATTTTTTGATCGCCTATAAGATAAGATTCAGACATGCGAATGACTTGATATTAAGCTCATTTGAAAGTGCGTAATTTTCTCTATAAGACAAAATCAAATTTTCTTGGAATTTATTTTTTTATAATGGTGAAAAAATTATTAGCCACAAGTGTTTAAAATCTAATATTTACGTATGTATTTGTATGGAAATTTGTTAAAAAACACTGTGTAAATAAACTAAATACCCGAGTAAAAATAAACATATATTACAATATATAACTTGATACAAACATAATAAATTATATATGATTATACATCCCTGAGATATTTTCTAAATTTTTTTAATGCAGTCGTATGTAGTAATATATAATTTAATCATGATTCGGATTAAAAGGTGTACGGTTGATATAATTATATAAAATTATATGATGGTCAATACAAAATTTCTTTTTCTGTATAATTTAACTTAAAATTATATATAGCTTATGCTGTTCCATATAAACCTATATATGTTTACAATTAACCAACAATTTTCTAAGTATTTTAGGCAACGTATAAGAAACTTTTTAAAATGTTCCTAAACATTTCTTGTTAGGGTTATGTATATCACCTATCTGGTTCAAAGCGTACCCAAACATTTTTTTTGTTTTTGAAAATTATATGTTTGGTGAATGTATCGTTGACCTGTGGTGTATCTCAACCCAAAAAACAATTGCAATTAGATCTAATTAGATCCACCAATATAAGGCAATGTCTGGTCAAAACTCGGATGAAATCAAATCATATTTTATACAAGTAGATCTTTTTTAATGCAAAAACATCCACCATTATTCGGATCAAATTGCGTATTAATATATATTGTGTCATATATTATTATATATTACATCATATAAAAATGTTTACTTGGGTATTTAAAAAATGGAAGGTTTTTTTGTAAATGATTTTTTTACCATTTTAAAAAATTAAATTCCAAGAACATTTTATCTTGTCTTATAGAGAAAATTATATACTTTTGAATGAGCTTGATACCAAGTCAATCGCATGTCAGGATCTTATATTATAAGCTTTCAAAAAGGGTCCAAAATGGCCTTTTTCGGCACTTTAACCGCGAATAACTCAAAATCCTGATGTGATAGACATATTTGTGTCGCAGATTTGGAATCAGCGCAACAAACCCTACTTATACCACTTACCAGAATCCAATACGCATTTTCATGTTGAGCTGTGTAATCGATACTAATGTTAGAAATTCCATGAATGTTTAAACTAAAAGATCTTTGGCATAGGCTGGTTAAGTTCGGAAATGGTAAAAATCGGATCAGGGGGAAAAAAGTTACCCTTGGTTTTTTATACCCTCAACTCTAGCGATAGAGGGAGGGTATATGAAAGTTTGTCATTCCGTTTGTAACACCTCGAAATATTGGTCTAGGATCTCATAAAGTATATTTATTCATGATCCTCGATTGATTTTAAGACGATCTGGCGATGTGTGTCTTTCCGTCTGTCTGTTGAAAATGCGCTAACTTTTAAAAGACTTTATAGAGGCTACTGAAGTTTAGCATATATGTTAGTCATTTACCTGGTTAGGTTGGTATTGCAATTCAGAAAAATCGGCCCAGTGCACTGTGGTTCCAAATCCAAATCTAGGTGGACAAAAGTCTAAAAAGTTTGAACCTCTAAATTAAAAAACGGTAGGTGTTTTAAATAGCTAACAACATGCCTAGACTAGACGCAAAATATTTTGATTAAATAAGGGGTTTAACTTTGTCCCCGCAGCACTAGAACATCAATGTTTGTTCACGAAAATGTTTGTAATTAAAAACTAAGGAAATCAATAAAAACTAAGTAGCTTATACCAAGTGAATTATTTACAGGAGATTGCCGTGAATTGTTTTTTATATAGCCATGGGTATATACTTATCAAAAAAATTTTCATGGGTTCGAAATTTTTTCGCGATTTCTTAATATCGGTTTTTGAAGTTAGGGTCATAAGTAAAAAAAAAAAAAATAGATTATCAATATTTCAAAGCTTGCCAAAAAAAACCGCTCCAAGTTGCGGGCAAGCCACTATATACATCTCTTAAAGTAACTATCAGAGAGTATGTTTCATCTTTCATCTCATCCAGCGGCGTCCAGCTGCATTTTTTATAGCGTTTCTAAAAAAGTCAATTTTTCTGCAATATTTATAACTCTCAAGAAAATGCTTATAATATTCAGGATCTTCTGCACATATTTTTGCAACAAATACCTCTACAGTATTTTCTATAATTGTTATATCACATATTTTTCTTTTCCCGCAACTCTAGAAGCACAAAAAGGATTTAATTCGAACATTCTAAAAAAACTACCCGAGTAAAAAAGAAATGATATAGTCATATACAATATTGTATAGGAATATAGATTTGTATATGTTTATATCTGACACTATATGTTTCTAGATAAAATTATGTATTGGAAAAAATATTTCAATAATTTCCAATATAGTCTCAGATAATGTTATATATTATTATATGTGGTCAGATATATTATTATATATGCCGTATATAAATATAAAAGATTGGCAGAATTAAATACAACTCCACATGTAAATATATATGGTACTATGTCAAATAATATATTATTATATTACAGCAAAAAAGCAACAATTTTCTAAGTAAATTTTGATATTATTTTATGTAATTTTATAAAAAAAATCAAAATTGTTGAAAAGAAAAACAAATAATAAAAATTATAACAAAAATAATTTTATATTTTTACCAAATTAAAATGATTTAAAAACAAAACTAGGAAGATTGTTGCCAATTCTAATTTTAATATAACCCAAAAAGAAAAAACCCCAAATGAATTCAATAACTACATAAAAATATTTGTTTTAAGTTTTAAAATGTATGGCCCAATTTTTTTTTTTAAATTTATACGAAATATCCCCAGCAAAATTTTCTGTTCCAAATAATTGGTTCCAGAACGCATCATATTACCCTGCAACCGATTCTACTTAACGTTCCAGAATCAATGATTTTTTTTTTTGAAATTGTCCCGAAAGCAATCGATTTTTAAAGAAAGTAGTTTTTTTGAAAAATAATTTTACATAGAAAATTTTGTTGTGATTACCATAGAATTTATTCAAGAATCTATTGCAGTTGGAATAGGTTCCAAAAACTTTTCCTGGGATCAGATTATATAATTTTTAATAAAATTTGATAAAATTTTACAAATCAACATTAGACCAAAATTCGGATCTAATTAAATCTAACAATATCATATATGATATTATTAGACAATTTTAGATAATTTCTGATACAGCCAATTTTGAGATCAGATTAGATCAATTAAAAGCTGCTACCAGATTAATTAAGATATAATTACATAAAGGACCAGATTAATTTTTTTACTCGGGTACACATTAAAAGTAATTCGACATAGCTGGGCTTTACTATAATGCTCAGAAAAGCTTTTTATATCATTTTTAAATACTTCCTTTAAATGTAGTGCCCTAAAGTAGCAAAAAGTAATTAACTTTTTCCAGTTGTAGCGAAAAGTCCAATTAAGTTGAAGCTATTTTAGTGAAACCCACTGTATTTTCAAAAATATTGAAGCTACAATTTTTTAAAGCATTTTTTTGAAATCAGCGACCCCAAAAACATAAAATATCATGGTTAAATACTTTTGTCCACCTAGTTTTGGAATCGGAACCACAGTGCAGTGGCCGAAACATCCAATCTAGCTGCGCTTAATTCGGAAATGTAAAATAATAAAGCCCAATGCATATTTGTGATTATAAAACTTATAAAGAATTTAATTTTTAACCATATTTACTTATTTCAGTGTTTTTATGTATTTTGGGAAATTTATGTGAATATCCGGAGGGTGGTCTGTATGAGGACTAGAAGTTAAAATGTTCCGATTCCGTTAAAATTTATAGTGATAATTTATGGCTACAAAAAACATTTACTAGTCGAATTTCAAGAGGATATTTGTGAAAATACCATTGTTAGGGCTTTTTAGTACAACTGGAAGGGAAAATTAACATGGGGGCTATGGGATAACATGGACCGGTTTTGTCAAAAATTTAACAGGTTTTGTTCTTTCGATAAAAAATCTTAAATTTCAAATTTTAGCCAAATCGATTGAAAATTGTGGTCTGTATCGCGTTTATACTGTTTATTTGGACAGGCAGATGGACCCTAAAAAACCGAACAACTTGCGCGAACTAGCACGCCATACAGAAACGTCACAACAAAAATAACCCAAAATAATAAACAAAACCGGAATTGGACCGAATACAATCGAATTTCAAAAGTTGCAGTCCATGAAACTATAGTTTATATCACAAATGTCAACTTCTATAATGCACTAATAATAAACTAGATAAACACAGGCCACAAACATTTATTTTTTAGTTAAAACATACCTTTTACTTTCAAATAAAACTTTTTGGCTCAAAATGTATAAACAATTGACTTAAAAGTGTCAAGAAAAACTCACTGAGTAATTAGGCCCCAAATTCCTTTAATACACTTGCTGCAGAAAATGTATATTTGACAGCTTACAGCTGTGCGAATATTGAAAGCAAAACAAAAGTAAAAACGTAAACTGTTTCTGTAAAGTATAGGTAAACGATGCAGTGCAAAACCATTTATCGATCTTAATTTTTTTATTTTGACTTAAGCGCCGCTAGATCAGTGATTTCGGCCACAGTGCAGTGGTTCAAAAGTTGTAAGCAAAAGACTGAATTTCGGCGAGGGTTTTTTTTTTGCGAATTCACGAGATAAAAACCAAGCTAACTTTCGAAAGACAATTCTGAGGCTGCTGAAGCTTGGCATATATGATTATCATTCCCTTGGTCTGGTTCGTATTGAATTTCAGCCAAATCAGTATAGTGGTTCAAAAGTTATTAGCACAACCGTGAATTTCAGATTAGTTTCACATTAAATTCACATGTAAATTCACGTAAAACCGTTAAACAAGGTTTAAAAGTATTGGTAAGTCATAAAAAAATTTTACAACGTATTTTTGTCACTCTAAAATATTTTTAGACTAAAAAAAATACACTCAAAAAAATTTTAGTACTTCAAAAAAATGTAAGTCATTAATTTTTTGTTTTACAATAATGTTTAAAAAAAGTTTTTTATTCAAAATAAAATATTTCTAATCAAAATTGTTAAATGTTTTCACGTTAGCAATTTTTCTATTACTTGAAAAAGGCATTGTGCATAGAAAAAAATATGGAGGAAACAAATTTGAGTAATCACTTATTTAAATTTAAAAACAAAAGTTGAGTAATTTTTTAATTGATGCAATTAAAAAATTTACTTAAAAATTTTAAAAACAATTTAAGTTAATAATTTGATAAAAATTTAATATTTTTTTTAATTTTTTTTTAACTCTCATAGTTTTTTGAATTCTCGTTAAGTTTATAGTTTTTTGTGTATGTATATAAAAGTTTGTAATCCTCTTTATAAAATTTTTCTATGTTTTTGAGACATAAATTTTGGTAAAGTTTGAAAAAAACTGTTTTTTTTTTTGTAAAAAATTTTAAGCTTTTTTAAACTTAAAAAAAATAAATATATAAATTTTGAGTAAATTTTTAATTGCGTCAATTAAAAATTTACTCAAATTTATTTTTAAACATTTAATAAATTTTTATAAAAAATTTACTCAATACTATTAAATCGTTTAGTGGTGCAAAATTGAGTAATTTTTTACTCAATAGTATTAAAAATTTACTCAAATATTTTTTTTTATTTTTTTCTGTGTGGAGAGTATTCATGAATTCGGCCATGTCGAATTTAACTTTTCTACCTGTTTTTAATGAATTTTTCTACTTTAAAATGCAAGAAAAATTATGCCGAAGACAAAATTGAAAATTTTGATATGTCCTTGTTATTTACCAATAATTTTGTAATTTTACAAACTTTTTACCAATAAAATTGTAAATTTATAATTTTTTTTGACGCTATAAAACTTACAAGGAGGTCTTCTGACTTTACTAGATTTTTTGCTACCTCCTATTTTACGAGAATTCCAAGTAAAAATTATGAACTTTTTTGTAATTTTACAAGCTTTTTACCAATAAAATTGTAAATTTACAACTTTTTGGCTCAATAAAACTTACAAGTAATTCCAGTGAATTTACTAGATTTTTTTTGTAAATAAACCAAGAAAATTTGTAAAATTACAAAAAAAAAAATGTTAAAATACCAAAAAAAGTGTAAATTTCGCTCGAAAATTTTTTGTTAAAAAACAAGGAAAACTGTCAAATATTGGTAAAATGGGATTACGAGACTTTTTCTAGTAATTTGACAAGTTTTTTTTCTTTGTGTGTATGAAATATTTTGGCGCCAAATGTTGACTGACAAGGGAAGTCTCCCTAGTGTCACCCGCGGGGTGACAAGGTGGTAAAAAGGAGGGGGGAAGACTATAAATAAATGTAACACGATTTATTTATATAAAAATATTTAACAAAATTTTATTAAATTAAAGAAAATTATTTATTTGATGACACAGAATAAACAAATTAGAAAAACTATCACTGACTATCCAAATTGTATTCAATTTTATTTTCAAAATGTAAAGTATTATTTTCAAATATTTTGAAGCACTGTAAAGCGCCTACAGGTACTCCCCCCTCAATGGACGCGAAAGCGTTTAGGAAATTGAACAGTTCTGCCAGACTTGGTTTTTAAAACTTTTTCCATGATTTGAGGCTTGAAGTTCCCAGTATCAAAATCACTATTTACGATAAAAGCAGGTTTGAGCCTATCAACTGATATTGTCTCCTTTTTATTGTTGACTAAAACTTGAAATGTTTTTTTATTACGTTGCAAGACGGAAAAGGGTCCTGAATACTTTGGCTGAAGAGGTTTTGTATAACCATCCCGACGTATCCAGACGTGTGTACAGGTATCTAATTCCTTGTTTACGAAAAATGCTTTTGAATCGCCTTGATGATACGAAGGTTCTGTTGGTTTAAGTACAGATATGATTTTTCGGATTGTTGCTAAATGTGACGTTGGATCTACTTTATTGACGGGTTTGAAAAATTCACCAGGAAGTTGTAGAGTTTCTCCATACAACATTTCTGCTGGCGATGCACCAAATTCTTCTTTCAGACACGATCTTAATCCAAACAGGACAGTATTTAATGATACAGTCCACCGATCATTGCCAGCGCAGGTAAGCCCGGCTTTTAATGTTCGATGGAAACGTTCCACTAACCCGTTGGCTTGTGGATGGTAAGCTGTTGTAAAATTGTGACATATACCCAGGTTGTTTGTAATTTCGTTAAACATGTTAGAAGTAAATTGACTTCCTCTATCGGTTACAATGGTATTTGGAATTCCAAAACGGCATATCCATCCATCATAAAAAACTCGAAAAACGGTTTCCGCACGAACATCCTTTAGCGGAAAAGCTTCTGGCCAGCGGCTGAATCGATCAACACATGTTAACAGATAAGAATATCCTTCCGATGGAGGCAGAGGGCCCACGATATCCATATGTAATACAGAAAATCTGTTGCTCACAGATGGAAAACTGCCGACCTCGCCTTTAGTATGTCTCGTTATTTTAGAACGCTGGCAATCTTGACAACCCCGTGCCCAATTATTAACGTCTTTGTTCATCGATGGCCAGAAAAACTTTGAACAAATAAGTTTACGAGTGGATCGTATGCCAGGATGGGACAATGTATGTATATTATTGAATATTTGTCTTCGAAATTGTTGTGGAACGTATGGACGAGCAACTCCAGTAGACGTCTCACAGTACACCTGTGTACATGTATTTGGAAGAGTAACTAAAACAATATTGATCTTACCTTGACTCTGCATTAATTGGTCAAGTTGCGGGTCATCCAGTTGAGCTTGACTTAACTTGGTATAGTCCACAGCCTGGATTTGAATTACTTCTATTCTTGAAAGGGCATCGGCAGTGATGTTTTGTGTGCCAGATATATGCTTTATATCGGTTGAAAATTGTGCAATGAAATCTAGGTGGTTACGTTGGCGTGGCGATGCTTTCTCCAATTTTTGTTTAAAAGCAAAAGTTAACGGACGATGATCAGTATAAATTACAAACTGTCTGGCTTCCAAAAGGTGACGAAAATGACCAATAGCCTTGTATATAGCCAAAAGCTCTCGGTCATATGTGCTGTACTTTTCTTGAGTAGAGTTAAGTCTTTTGCTAAAGAACCCCAGTGGCTGCCAAGAGTTTTCGACATACTGTTCAAGAACAGCCCCAATGGCAAAATTAGACGCGTCAACCTTAAGTGCAAGTTTAGCATTAGGGGCTGGATGAGATAAAAAGGCGGTATCAGCTAATTCTTGTTTGCAGTTGTTAAATGCAGCAATAGAATTTTCCGTCCAGGGAATTTCTCGGTTATCATTCTTTTTTGTAGTACCTTTTAGAAAATCATTAAGAAGAGCTTGTGTCATTGCACCACGAGGAAGAAACTTTCGATAGAAGTTTAGCATAGCTAGAAACCTTCTCAATTCCCGTATAGTTTTTGGAAGAGGATATTCGGCTATTGTGTTGACTTTGTCTTGGAGAGGACTAATGCCGTTTGAAGAAATATGATGTCCAAGAAAATCTATTTCAGCAGCTCCAAAAACACACTTGGCTGGGTTGACTTTAATGCCGCACTCTTTAAAGCGTTCAAAAAGAATGGTCAAATGTGACAGATGTTCTTCTTCGGACTTTGAAAAAATACAGACATCATCGATGTAAACAAATACGAAATCGAGACCGCGGCAAACTCCATCAATAAACCGTTGGAAGGTTTGTGCCGCATTGCACAACCCGAAGGGCATTCTCAAAAATTCGAATAGCCCAAAGGGTGTTGTTACAGCTGTCTTTGGAATATCTTCGGGGTGCACTGGAATTTGATAAAAAGCTTTAATTAAATCTAATTTTGAAAAAATTACCGACCCGTGGAGATTCATTTGAAAATCTGTCAAATATGGAACAGGATACTTGTCAGCAACAGTAACGCTGTTAAGAGCCCTGTAGTCACCACAAGGGCGCCATTCACCGTTGGGCTTCGCAACCATATGAAGTGGATTTGCCCAGTTACTGCTGGATGGTCTTATAATTCCCTTGTCCAACATATACTGGAACTCATCTTTGGCTGCTTTTAGTTTTACAGGATCTAGCCGACGTGGTTTACAAGAAACTGGTGGTCCATTAGTGACGATGTGATGGAAGGTGCCATGATTTGATTCGAACGTATCACTTGGAGTAAAAATTTGAGGAAAATCCTTTAACAATTTGTGGTAGACGGTTTCACCAGATACCATTTTAATACCAGCATAAGAATCTTGAACAATATTGCCACTAGCTTTTAATTTAGTAGTACCATCAACTAGCACTCTATGTTTCAAGTCTGGAAGAAGATGATAATGGCGAAGAAAATCTGCTCCAATGATCGGACGAGACACGTCAGCCAGGATGAAGTTCCATCGAAAACACCTGCGGAGACCCAAATTTAAGGTGATAACTATATGGCCATACGTTTTGATTTCCGTGCCATTTGCAGCGTAAAGAGATAATTTTTGTGGCGAACTGCGATTTTTGCAAGGATAAACGGAAATTTCAGCACCTGTGTCAACAAGAAATTGAATTTTGGAGTGTTGTTCGGTAACAAATAATCGACCATTATAAATTTCGTCAATACAAGCGGCCGAAGAACCTGTATGAGAACAATTTAGTTTTTTGAATTGTCGTATTTGCAGGGTTGGACGCATTTACGAGCGTTTTCTCCAAAACGCCAGTGATACCAACAAATACCACTTTCATTTCTTTTAGCGGAGGTTTCTCTTGTACGAGAACGAGGTCTCGAAAATGAACGGTTTTCACGACGTGGTGATCTCGAGCGAGTTTCCAAGGCATCAATTCTAGCAATTAAGATGTCCAATTTCTTAGAAAAACTATCGTCGTTTCCTAATGTGGATACTTCAGAGACAAACATCGATGTAGAGTTGGAAAAGGCTTCCATAATCTTATCGGCTTGGAGCGCCAATTTATCAATGTCACTAGTATCACATATGGACAAAATGCTCTTAACTTTGTCAGGCAATCGTTCTAAAAATAATGTTTTTAAAACATCTGTACTAACCTTACCAGCAGCAAGGGATTTCATTCTTTGAAGGTAGTGGGATGGTCTTTGATCTCCTATCTCAATGCCATTGAGTAACCGTTTTAATTGCTGTTCAGCAGACTCAGCAAAATATTCGACAATTCGCTTTTTAAGCGCATCGTATTTACCAGTATTTGGTGGCGAAATGATAATGTCTTTCACAATAAACAATACAGATTGATCTAAATTCATTACCAAATATTCAAACTTTGTTGTGTCTTGTGTTATACTACAAGCTCGGAAGCTTGCCTCAACTTGAATAAACCACACCTCCGGCTCCTCTTTCCAAAATGCTGGTAGTTTTGGTGTCCTAGCTGCCGATATTTCGGGAGTATTTGATGCGGCTTCCTGAATTGGTTCTGCTGGAGGGAAATTTTGTGATGTTCCTCTTAGTTGTTCGTCTCCAAATACAGGCATGTTAATTGTTGCAAAATTTTCTGTGCGCACGAATCTTTGTATAAGGGGTCACCAATTATAAATAAATGTAACACGATTTATTTATATAAAAATATTTAACAAAATTTTATTAAATTAAAGAAAATTATTTATTTGATGACACAGAATAAACAAATTAGAAAAACTATCACTGACTATCCAAATTGTATTCAATTTTATTTTCAAAATGTAAAGTATTATTTTCAAATATTTTGAAGCACTGTTAAGCGCCTACAAGACAAGGACATTTTTCAGTTTTTTTCGTTTATCTCCTATATTATTCAAAGAACCCTAGTCATGTTACATACCAAATGAAAGGTCTTTGGAAAACCTATCTACGTGTGCTAAGAACGTGTCCAAACATACACAACTTTTCGTCATATTGAGTAGAATACCAAAATTTTCGGACATTTTTGTAAATAAGTCGAAAAATATTAACTACTTTGGCCCGTTGTTAGCACCACGAGATAGGTATTTTTAATACCTTTAATCTGATACCACACATGCCTATATTAATTTTGTTTAAATATGCGTAAATCGTAAAAAACTGAAAAAGCTCAATTTCCCCCCATACAAATCGACCCCCCCTAAAAATGAGTTTGGGCCGCTAAAAAAAAATACGTGTCGAATTAATTTTCATTCTTAACAACATATCCAAATTTCATGAAGATCGGAGGGTGACACCAGGGAGACTTCCCTTGTGAGTGTTAAAACAGTTCCCTCCTTAATATTTATGCTTAAATGTGAATAATTGTTTGTTTGGGGCCAACAAACAATACATTGAGGAAATAAATGTTTATACAATTATTTATTTTTAATTTTCTTTATTTACATTTTGTTTATTATTTTTGTATCAACAACCACTGTCGGATGTAAACATAGAATCTGCAATAAAATTTAAATTATTTATATGAACACTTAAAGAATAATTACTTTTTTTAAACATTAATAACATGATTTTTTTTGAATGATGCATAAACAAATTTATAAGGTGATAAAGATTAATTTCGAACGGAAAACTGTTTTCCAAAATATTCATCATACACAATTCTACAATCAGTTTCACAAATTTCTGTCAAAATAAATCTAATTATACAAATTCTGATTAATTTTTATTAAAAAATAGAAAATTGTTTTATTCAACCTTTAAAATATTATATTTTGAGTAGATTTATTCTAGCTCAAGGTCATTATTTCCTTTATTAATTAAAACATTAAAACAAGTTTCAATGAAAATATAATTAGATTTATATTTTGACTAAATTTATTCTAGCTCGAGGTCATTATTTCCTTTATTAATTAAAACTATAATATTCTAATAGAATAATTTTCAAGAAAATTATTTTTTTGTTTTAAATTTATTTATGTTTGTCATTTTTGTAAGACTTAATCGACACGTGTTTCGGAATTTGTCAGATTCCATTGTCAAGATTATTTAGCAAATATAAAAACCCTATACCCTTTGCTACTTGTAGTATAGGATTTTTATATTTGCAAAATAATCTTGACAATGGAATCTGACAAATTCCGAAATACGTGTCGATTAAGTCTTGCAAAAATGACCAATATAAATAAATTTAAAACAGAAAAATAGTTTCTTGAAAATTATTCTATGAGAGTTTTAATTAATAAAGGAAATAATGACCTCGAGCTACAATAAACCTACTCAAAATATAAATCTAATTATATTTTAAATAAAACTTTTCAGATTTCCTTGCAATTTTCCAAAGTCTGAAAATAATTATAAATTCAACAAAGTTAGATTTCAAATTGAACGAAATTCCTTTCAATCATTCACAATTTTAGTTTAGAACTCAATTATGTTAAGTAAAATGAAACTTTAAAATTTTCAACAGATTTTATTCTTTGCAATATCTGTTAAACTACAATATGTATGGTGTAACATATACGATAAATTAATTAATTTATTAATAATTTCACGCCATATTATTTATATCTTTGTTTTTTTTCGTATCTTGTCTTTAAGTTAAATCTATAGAAAATTTAGGTTAATATGCATTCATAGCTAGATCGCTCTATCTACATTATGACAACAATTATAAAATATTTAATTAATAAATTGGCAAAAAAAAATATGTTTATTTAATATTCTAATACGAATTAGTAGAATGAAGTAGAAAGAAATCATAATAAGTCGATGACCCGTTCATCATAAAAAATGCAAATTTTTTAATTATTCATTTTTAAAATACAAATTTAAAACAAACCAGTGAGGGGTTATGACGAATTAAAAGTACGAATCACAATTTCACATGATTTTTTCTGAGTTTTACTATTTTTGTCTAATAAATTTTTAGATTTTTCCGAATTTTTGATTTTTGTTTTTAATTTTTTTTTTGAAATTTCCTTTAATTAATATTTTTTATTTCTAAATTACTCTATTTTTTTAATTTTTTCGAATTTTCGGTATATTATTTATATTTTTTTGAGTTTTATTCAATTTTTAATAAAATTAAAAAAAAACAAGTAAATAACTTAAATTAGGCCTTGCCGTAAAAAAGATTATTGCAAAAACACTTTATTTAAAATGGAAATTACTTTTGAAAAAAAAAAAATTTGAAAAAAAATCCGCGAAAAAAAATAATTTTTTCATAATTTTTTTTCAACAAAATTTATTTTTTTACCAATTTTTTTTAATGATATATTTTTATACCCTCCAACCACAGTATGGGGGTATGTATACTCACTTTGTCATTCCGTGTGTAACGCATCGAAATATCGGTCAAGGACCCCATATAATTGATCAGTGATCGATTCTAAGACATTCTAGCGATCTCCGTCTGTCCGTCCGTCCGTCTGTCCGTCTGTGGAAGACACGATACAGCCCAAAGTAAAAGAGCTAGACTCCTGAAGTTTGGCACAAATCTGTCTTATGTTATTGGGCTGGATAAGTTCGAACATGGGCAAAATCGGATAAGGGGGAAAAAGTTCCCCTTTGAGAACTAAACCAACCTCTGAAAAACGCCATTTTTAGCAAACGAAACATTTTTATATCAGAAGAAGTTCAAAGTCCTGCAGTTGGATCCAGGAAGGTTTTCTCTCAACGCTGAAAAACCACCTCCCCCCCAAAAAAAAAAAAAAAGACGCCCCTTTTTTAACGTGTTGGTGGGTATAAAAGATTCGGCATAGCCGAATTTAACACTCTCACTTGTTTTTAATTTCTTTTTATCAAAAATTTTATTTCATCAAAATTTTTTTTTCACCAAAAACTTTTTTATTCAAAAACTATTTTTTTTTCGTTATTTATCAAAATTTTTTTTACTCAATTTTTTTTTTTTAACAAATTTATTTTTATCAAGGCTGAACTGATAAAATTGTATTACTAATGTGCAAAAAAGTTTTTTTATTACATTTTAGAGGATATTAAAGATTTGGCTTCAGCCGACACGTGTTTCGGAAAAATAATAAGAAAAAATTTTTTTTGACGTAAAAAAAAATTTTGATGAAGAAATAAAATTGAAAAAAAATAAATAGGAACTAAAAAAGTTTGAAAAAAAAAAAATTTATGAAAAATAATTATGTTACTTTTAATTCACCAGCTGGTGAAAAATTTCACCAAAACCAAGTTACAAACCTTTTTGGTTTTAAGAAAATGAAAATAGTAATTAAATTTTTTTTCTTAGTCGTCAGCCTATATAGTAGGGCATCCCGTCAAATCAAAACTTTCGAATTTCTGGGAAAATTTATGAAATAATGTTGCGAAGTCATCTTCAGTCGCCATCCAAGGGTCAAAGTTGGGAAAAAGTTGTATTTCGACAAAAAATCATGTCTGAATTTTTTGTCCAAATCCGACTCAATAATTCGTAAATTTTGCGTACTTTATTGGAAAAATAATAAAAAATTCCAAAACCGCGATTTTGGTCCACAGATTCTGATTTATAAACACAAAACTATTTTTTGATCCAAATTGGTCTCAAAAGTTGAAAAATATTTTTAAAAATCAGCATCTGTGGACCAAAATCGAGGTTTTGGAATTTTTAAAATATTTTTCAAATAAAGTACCCAAAATTTCCCAATTTTTGAGTCGGAATTGGTTAAAAAATTCGGATATGGATTTTGTTCAAAATACGTAATTTTTTCCAACTTTGACCGCTGGTTGACGACTGAAAATGACCTTGCAAAATTTGTTCATACATTTTTCAGCAATCAGCTCTAACGTGGCCATCATTTGGCAGGTATTACGACACGAAATGCGAAAGTTTTAATTTGACGGGACGCCCTACCATATAGTCAAACTGAGGTTGCGTCCTGCGTCACTTTTAAAATAAGACACCCGCCTAAAAACATTATAATGTGAAAATTTCTATTAAATTATTTTATAATTCTTCTAAAGTATTTTAGACTTTTCCAAAATTTTTCAAAATTTTAACAATTTTTTTTCAGAATTTTTAGGATTTAATTTCGAATTTTTCTTTAAAATTCAAAATTTCAGTGAATTCTTAGAAACTTTTCCTATAAAAGATTTTTCAGATTCTGAGACGTTTTTCCTACACTTAAAAAAGAAACCTTGTAAAGTTACCAAAAAAATCTCGTGATTTTACAAGGTTATTCTCGTAAAATACGAGGTAGGTAAAATTCTCGTAAAATAACGAGGATTTCCTCGTAATTTTAAATGCGCCAAAAACTCGTAAAATAACCAATTTTATTAGTAAAAATATTGTTTTAAAACCGGAAAAATAAAAAAAAATGGTAAACTTACAAGAAAAATTGGTAAATATGTTTAAAAAATGGTAAATTTACAAACCAAAATGGTAAATTTAAAAAAATTGTTTTTTGTTAAACAACATAAATCCTCGTAATAATATTATTTTTGTAAAATAACTGTTTTTTTTTTGTAAATTAACTAGAATCCTCGTAATAAATTTTTCAAAATTTTGTCAACTTTTTTTAAATATTTTTCAATAAAAAAAAAAATTGTCCGGGACTTGGAACATTTTTTAAAAAAATAGAAAATTTACAAAAAAAGAAAGATATTTTTTTCTGTTAAACAACATAAATCCTCGTATAACATAATTTTTGTAAAATATTTTTTTTTTTTTGTAAATCAACTAGAATCCTCGTAATAAAAACTATGTTGTAAAATTACAGTTTTTTTTTTGTAAAATAACCTTTCAAAATGGTAGAATACAATTACGAAAATAAACTTGTAAAATTACCAATAAAACTGTAGTTCTCGTTTGAGCAAAGTACAAGATTTTTTGTTAAAAAAAGAAATTGTTAAATATTGGTAGAACGGGATTACAAGGCATTTTACCAGGCGTTTTACCAGTTTTTTTTTGAGTGTATAGAAAAGTTCTCGAATTCTGAGACATTTTTTTATAGAAAAATTGCAAGATTCTTAAAAATTCCATTTTCCTATAAAAAAAATTCTCAGATTCTGAGATATGTTTTCTATAGAAAAATTATCAGATTCTTAAACGTTTTTTCTATAGAAAAATTCTCAGATTCGGAGACATTTTTCCTATAGAAAAATTCTCTGAGATTCTAAGATATTTTTCCTATAGAAAATCTATCAGATTTTGAGATATTTTTTCTATAGACAATCTCTCAGATTTTGAGATATTTTTTCTACTGAAAAATTCTCAGATTCTGAGATATTTTTCCTATCAAATGAGTTATTTTACCTATTGAAAAATTATCAGAATCTAAGACGTTTTTCCTATAAAAAACTTCTTAGATTCGGAGACATTTTTCCTATAGGAAAAATATCTCAGACTCTGATATAAAAAAAATATCCGATTTTGAGATATTTTTCTTTGAGAAAAATTCTCAGATTCTGAGATATTTTGCCTTTAGGAAAATGCTCAAATTGAGTTATATTACCTATAGTAAAATTCTCCGATTCTGAGATATTTTTCTTTCAGAAAAATTCTCAGATTCTGAGATATATTTCCCATAGAATTGAGACATTTTTTCTATACAAAAATTCTCAGATTCAGAGACATTTTTCCTATAGAAAAATTCTCAGATTCTGAGATATTTTTTCTGTAGAAAATTCTCAGATTCTGAGATATTTTTTTTGTAGAAAATTCTCAGATTCTGAGATATTTTTCCTTTTGAAAAATTCTCAGATTCCGAGATATTTTTCCAATAGAAACAATTTTAGATTCTTTGACATTTTTCCTATAGATAAATTCTCACATTCAGAGACATCTTTCCTTTCCGCAGATTCTGAGACATGTTTCCTATTTGCAAAAATTTTGTAAAAACCTCCACTGTGCATCGATATACAAAACCCATAATAACAAAATATTATTTAAATGTTATTTAACTGTTTTTGTTTTTAACAAATGATTCGTCATTAGTTAAATAGATTTTAAATATTCTTCTTTTAACTGTTGTTTGGTTTTATTTTGTTTTGTTAACGCCTAGACACAGACTCTGTATTATGGAACTCCACATGTGCTTTTTGTATACAGGTTTTGGTGAGGAAGCCTCAGAAAGGTATTTCAATCAATAATGAAATCTTAAGGCAGACTATTGGCTAAAAAAAATTTTTTTGGGGGAAATAATTTTTTTTTAATATTTTTGTCAAAAAAATTTTAAGTCAAAAAATTTTTAATACTCCATTTTTTTCAAAATAATTTTTAAAAATGTGTCATTACTCATTTTATTAAGAACCCAGGCAGAAAAATACAAGCGGGTCAATACTGTCCCAGTAACGTAAACCGCGTTACAAGTATTGTCAGGAGATAATATGTTTGGTATTTCTGTACTGATCCGGTAATTCAAATAATTACTTTGATCTATGGATGGCTCATAGGTTCCGACAGCATCGAAGAAGCGCCATAAAAACCTAAAACCTAGCGTTGTACCAGTACTTTAAATACAAAAATCTGTATACCCACACACAAATAGCCATAAATGATTAGAAAAAATTGCCAACAACGATCAAAAAATGTCAGGGACTTCGAAAAGTTTTCCGAACTTTTATAATTTGTCAAAAACTATTTTTTTGTAAGCATTTTTAATTAACATTTAACTCCAAAACGCAAAAAAATAAATTGTATACGGGACCTTAAATACTTTCAAAAAAACTTTCGGATCTTAGAAATTTTTCAAAAATAAAAATCTAAAATAATTTTTAATGAAATTATTTACTCAAAAAAGTAAAAAACAAATTAAGTCTGGAAATAGTACTCTATTTTCAAACACAAAGCTACTTTGCAGTACCACTGGCTGTGTAATCAAATTTTAATTTTCACTCACATTTTTTTTTTGCACTAAAATTTTATTATTTAAATATTTTAATTGTTATATTCATGCCCCTATTTATACAATATTGTAACTAATCTACTGCCCTGACTATTATTACCACTTTCAATCAAATTGTGTGTCAGCAGAGCAACTTAAAACATGATCGCCCACTTTATAAGATAAAAACTACATCTTAATGAGTGTAGTGTCAATGAAAGTTGACAAAAAAAAATATAAAAAAAAAATCGTAAATGAAATAGTTAAAATAATTAAATCTGGTTTATTTTTGTATAATCGTATATTGCGCTTGCGTGCAATCAAATGTAAAATAGTTTAAATTTTAAACATGAATATAGTTCAATTTGAGATTTTTTTCCGTAATAAAACTGACTCAGAATTTGAGAATTTTTCTATAAGAAAAATGTCTCAGAATCTGAGACTTTTTCTATAAGAAAAATGTCTCAGAATCTGAGACTTTTTCTATAAGAAAAATGTCTCAGAATCTGAGACTTTTTCTATAAGAAAAATGTCTCAGAATCTGAGACTTTTTCTATAAGAAAAATGTCTCAGAATCTGAGACTTTTTCTATAAGAAAAATGTCTCAGGATCTGAGACTTTTTCTATAAGAAAAATGTCTCAGAATCTGAGACTTTTTCTATAAGAAAAATGTCTCAGAATCTGAGACTTTTTCTATAAGAAAAATGTCTCAGAATCTGAGACTTTTTCTATAAGAAAAATGTCTCAGAATCTGAGACTTTTTCTATAAGAAAAATGTCTCAGAATCTGAGACTTTTTCTATAAGAAAAATGTCTCAGAATCTGAGACTTTTTCTGTAAGAAAAATGTCTCAGAATCTGAGACTTTTTCTATAAGAAAAATGTCTCAGAATCTGAGACATTTTCTATAAGAAAAATGTCTCAGAATCTGAGACTTTTTCTATAAGAAAAATGTCTCAGAATCTGAGACTTTTTCTATAAGAAAAATGTCTCAGAATCTGAGACTTTTTCTATAAGAAAAATGTCTCAGAATCTGAGACTTTTTCTATAAGAAAAATGTCTCAGAATCTGAGACTTTTTCTATAAGAAAAATGTCTCAGAATCTGAGACTTTTTCTATAAGAAAAATGTCTCAGAATCTGAGACTTTTTCTATAAGAAAAATGTCTCAGAATCTGAGACTTTTTCTATAAGAAAAATGTCTCAGAATCTGAGACTTTTTCTATAAGAAAAATGTCTCAGAATCTGAGACTTTTTCTATAAGAAAAATGTCTCAGAATCTGAGACTTTTTCTATAAGAAAAATGTCTCAGAATCTGAGACTTTTTCTATAAGAAAAATGTCTCAGAATCTGAGACTTTTTCTATAAGAAAAATGTCTCAGAATCTGAGACTTTTTCTATAAGAAAAATGTCTCAGAATCTGAGACTTTTTCTATAAGAAAAATGTCTCAGAATCTGAGACTTTTTCTATAAGAAAAATGTCTCAGAATCTGAGACTTTTTCTATAAGAAAAATGTCTCAGAATCTGAGACTTTTTCTATAAGAAAAATGTCTCAGAATCTGAGACTTTTTCTATAAGAAAAATGTCTCAGAATCTGAGACTTTTTCTATAAGAAAAATGTCTCAGAATCTGAGACTTTTTCTATAAGAAAAATGTCTCAGAATCTGAGACTTTTTCTATAAGAAAAATCTGAGAATTTTTATAATCGATTTTATATTCTAAAACTTTGGTTTTTACAATTTGGTTTCCTTCTTCGAATATTGACGTGTTTTTTTTCAAAGTGTTGACATCACGTCATGCATGCGGTGCTGTGATGTAGTCGTATGATTAACATTGAATTGATATTTTTTTATAAAGATTTATTTCATAGCATACTTTAGGGCGATTTCAAATATTTATAATTTATGTGTAGTCGTTTCATCGTTAACGATCAGATCAAAATCTTTTAACAAAAGTAGTATTTTAAATTTTTATTTTTGTAAAGGTGGTATATTTACCAGGGACCGTGGTGCTCTATATATGATGTGCAGAAACTCGAGTTGGGGACATCAAATCATGGATCATCGAGCACTATATAGGATGTGCTGCAAAAAAAAATAATGATTAGGCAAACAAAAAATTATGCAGCATTTTTTTGTTTTTATTGTGCTGCACTTTTTTTTGAATACAGTGGGTCAAATAATTCCTAAAAAGTGCAATTAATGAAAAATTGCTTAATTAAAAAAATCTGAAAATTTTTTTGAAAAATGGAAAAATTTAAAGAATTTTGAGAAAAAAATTAGACAAATAAAAAACAATAACTAAAAAAATAAATTGATAAAGAATGGTTTTAAAAAAATTCCAAAAATTTTAAAAAATTAAAGAATTTTTAAATTCCTATTTTTTTTTAATTTTTTAAACAATTTTTCAATTTAAAAATTCTTTTATTTTTCCAAATTTTTTGAAATTTTTTTAAACCATTTTTCATAATTTTTTTTTTTGTTTTTTTTTTAGTTTTTTCTCAAAATTCGTTAAATTTTCCCATTTTTTGGATTTTGTATTAATTGCATTTTTTAAGAATTATTTGACCTATTGTATCAAAAAAAAAGTGCAGCATAATCAAAAAACAATACATTATATTTTTTTGCAGCATAATTACTTTTTTTTTGCAGCATAATCACTTGATGTCCCCACTTCGTGTTTCTGCACATTGTGCACATTTCTGCACATAGTGCTCGATGCAAAGACGGTCGACTTTAATAGGATGTGCAGAATGTAAAAGTGGGGACATCAGATAGTTATGCTGCAAAAATGAAAAACAATTATGCTGCAAAAAAAAATAATATTATGCTGCAAAAAAAATTATGCTGCAAAAAACAAGAATTTTTTAAAAAATAAAGTTGATGAACATTTTTTTAAAATGCTAAAATTGAAAGAATTTTAAGACAAAATAATTTTTAATTTTTAACTCATGAAAAATACTGAAACATTTTTTTCAATTAAAATTTTTTGAATTTTTTTAACCTTTTCTTATTAGTTTATTTTTTTAGTAATATTTTTTTTTAATTTTTGTCTTAAAATTCTTTAAATTTTGGCATTTTCAAATTTCTTTAAATTTTGGCATTTTTAAAAAAATTTTTCATTAACTTTATTTTTTAAAAAATTCTTGTTTTTTGCATCCTAATTTTTATTTATTTTTTGTGCAGCATAATCTTTTTTTTGGCAGCATAATTGTTTTCATTTTTGCAGCATAACTATCTGATGTCCCCACTTTGAAATTCTGCACATCCGTCCTTGTTCTGCACATCCTATATAGTGCTCGATGATCATTGCATCGAATGATTATGCTGCAAAAAAAAAAATTATGCTGATTTTTTTTTATTATGCTGTACTTTTTTTTCAATATAATGGGTCAAATAATTCCTAAGAAGTGAAATTAAAAAAAAATTATTTTAAAAAAATCCAAAAAATTCCTAAAAAATTGCGAAAATTTAAAAAAAAAAAAATTTTTGAGAAAAAGAAATCTTTGGAAATTTCAATACTTAGGATAAAAAATTGTTCTCTGTTGGTACTTTTTCGATCATCTGAAAGAATAGTACTAAAAACTTTTTATAAAAAAGGTTGCACTTTCCAGCGAAATAAAAAATATTGTGATGAAAATGCGGCGAAATCAGTTTGAAAATAGTATTTTTTGAAAATTCAGATTTTGTGTCGTTAAAAAGTAAAATTGATACAATTTTAGCGAAATCGTTTCATACCGT